>JBBYHM010027338.1:0-10093 GCA_038381775.1 Adansonia rubrostipa
ATACAACCTGCAATATCAAGAAAGGTCAGAGGTGTATTAGAGTTGAGACTCTTGGGCACTCTTCAATGCTTAAGTTAATTTAGAATTGAAGTGTAGGAGGTAAAAGTGATTGGAGAGATCAGAGAGAAGTCATCCCTTA
This sequence comes from Adansonia rubrostipa, assembly GCA_038381775.1. Taxonomy (NCBI): domain Eukaryota; kingdom Viridiplantae; phylum Streptophyta; class Magnoliopsida; order Malvales; family Malvaceae; genus Adansonia; species Adansonia rubrostipa. Next base: position 140 of record JBBYHM010027338.1, read on the forward strand.
CCTAGTGTTTCTCCAACCATTTTAGAGGTGTTGTTGGGGGACATACTGTCAGATGATGTAATTCGAATACAGCTAGTTCTAGGCTAGCTATCGAGTTATCACGTCTTGTTGTCGAACTTGTTAGCGGGATCCAGGTAGCCACTGAGGAAGAGGCATCTGTTTTGGATTCATGCTATTGTCAGGTGGACATTTTGATATCTCCTCATGTTTTGGTGGTTAGGGCTTGGTCACCTCGCTAGTTAGAGGGGCATTTAGACAAAGGGGCATATTGTCGGTCAGCTAGAGGGCATAATAATCGCCCCATTAGGCAAAAAATGGTTACAAAGTGATCGAGTTTTGGCTGTGAATTCCATTTTGGGCTACTAGACGATGACAGGAAGGTGGAGAGCTCATGGTGCATGTTAGATTTTAAGAATTCAAAATTTGAATGTATGGGGTGTCAGTTACTACTGCCATAAGTACAATGTGATACAGAGAGGAGTAACTGTTATGTGACACATGGCACTAGGGGAGAATTTTTAGGGCACGTTGTACGAGGCATGTTTTGGTTATTTAATAAGATGGGTTTATGGGTTATAGGCTAAAGAGAAGGTTATGTATTTTTCAAAGTGCTAAGAGTGCAATTCATTTCGTTGCTCTCATTGTTTTTATGTCGTGGTTCATATGGCAGTTTCTTTTGCAGTGTGAGTAAGAACAGGGTTGACTGGGGTTGAGTTGTTTATTGGTTTTTGAGTTGGGTGGTGGTTTTAACCCTACTTTTTGTTGTGGTTTCAACGAGTGAGTTCCACTGGTGGTGCAGAGAAGAGTGATGAAGGTGGATTACGAATTTACGTTTGTGCCGATCGTAGAAGAGTAGAGCACTGGGTAAGTTCTCGATTGTCTTGCTTGTTTTTAATCTATTTCTAGGTTGTTGCAGTGGTTGTGAATGTGTTTTGGGGGTGAACGGTAAGGGAAAAGCTACGGCTGCATATTCAATTGGTTATGAGAAAAAGTAGGTTAAAGGAGTTTAGGTAAAAAGTGAGGAGTCAAGTGGAAGGGTTATTGGGGTAAGTTTTGATCAATTTATCAATTGACCAGCAGTACGGATGGGTGACATTGAAGGTCAATGTTCAATGATAGGTCAAAAAAGCAAACAGATTGGTGAAGAACGATTTCTCGAGCAACCAGTTGAGGGGAATCAACATTGGAGGATGTGAAGGACAGTATGGACAATGTGATGGAGTTAGAGGACTTGGATACTGAACTCATGGAAAGGTTTAGTTGTTCGATCAATATGCAGATCGTAAGTAAGTGGATGCATGATTGGGGCATGGATTCAAGGGAATACGAGGTTTTGATGCCACTTCTAGAATAAAATGTAATATATGCCGAGGGGACAGTGTAGTGTTCTATCTGTAAATTTTCAATAGGGCTTCCATTTGTCGTTGGAGCCATTTTTTTTGCACGTTGTTAAAGAAGTACATGGTCTCGCCAAATCAACTAAAACTAAATAGATGGGCGATCATTGTAACTTATTTTTTGGTGTGTAAAGAGAAGGGTTGGACACCTTCTGAAGGGGCATTCAAGGAGTTGTATTTTTTGAAGTGGATTGACCCGTGCTTGTATTTTATTCAAGTAAGGAAAAGAGAGAAGTTGGTGGTTGACCTACCATCAAATGCCCAATTGAGGAAAGATCAGTACTTCATAGTCAAAAAAAAGGCAGGCATGGCATGAGGCTTTCCTGTGGAATGGAGTCATAGATAGCCTATGAGCAATGTGAGGCCATCATTTAATGGTAAAAAATGGGAACAAGTAGTGTTCTTTAGCCAGGTGAGCTATAGAAGGTATCTTACATCGCAAAGCATCCAAAGATGTTGTTTGGGATGAGATCTATCGAACGTGCTGGAAGGGTAGTGCATGTTCTTGGTCAAGGGAAAATGTGGTATCTTCTTAAGGCGTAAAAGGATGCTGCTGATGAGTTTGTTGTGTTTATATTTCTTGATTTGATATGTATGGATGCCATTGATGATGGTGTGGTGCTTATACAGGTGAGGCTATGGCAGAGGAAGGCATAAAAGATGTGATGAAGGAGCTAAGGGGGCGTGGGCAAGCAAAGTGTTAAGGAGGTTGCAGTTAAAGAGTTGTCTGCCAGCTGCCTTAGTGGGGTGTTAGATCAACCATCCGCCCCTCGACTAAAGAAGGTACTAACCTACAAACTCTAAGTTAGTTGGGTTATGGTTATCTTACATATCAATGTTCTTTTAAAGGTATGGATTCGATTCAGGCAACTTTGGCAGAGCAAGAAGTAAAACAAGTAGCTGTGGAAAGGGAAGCTACTCATCAGCACAATGGGAAGCATAAAATGCTTGCTAAGTAGGTTGATATATCTGTGGGCCAAAAGGCACCTGTAGAGCAAGATAAGGGAGTGGGAGCTTTGATGTTCTCCTCTTTTGCTGCTGCTACGATGCTGATAGTACCTTTCACTTCGAGTGTCGAGGGTAGTGGCTTAGGCGGTGTATTGGCTCTAGTGAGTGGAGCACTATTGCAACCTTTAGGATGACAAGTGGCTTAGCAGCTCATCCATCCTTAGTGTTTGGCAGGTCGAGTGCTAGAAGATAGGTCAGAGCTTCTATATGAAGGGAAGGGAAAATGTCTAACTTTGAGTCCGCTTTTAGGTGGGCAATAAAAAAGGTGGCCCTAAGGGATCATGATTTTTGGAACAAGAGGGGCCTTTCACAGAATTTGAACATAGCCTTGATAGGCTTAGTAGAGGTAACATCCTCATGATGTAGATAGTGGAGTGTTGGTGGGAATATATAATGTTGTGTTTGAGATTTATGTTTGTTGATTGTAGGTGTTGCATTGCCAGACGATGTACATGCACCAGATGAAGGGGTGGCAGGAAATGTTTAACCAACAGGTGACAAGAATCATGGAGCTAGATGGTCAGCTGAGAAAGTCTAAGGATGCGAATGCTAAGTCAGAGGCTTCCTAGAAAGAGATAGAGGGGAGGCACATCGTTGAGATCGCTTAGTTATTGATAAAGGTAAAGAAGATAGATGCAATGGTTACTGAATCTATAAAGCAATTAAAAAGTCACGATACAGAATTAGTTGCTGCGGGGACAAGAATAGATAAGTTGGAAGCGCAGCTGAGCAAGGTGCAGGTTCGTCACCAGGCAGAGTTAAAGAGCTAGGAGGAATAGGTTTTTGACAAATTGTTCGTTGCTATGGATACAATCGATAGAGTGCTCTCTGCCAGGTATAGTTGTTGCAGGGTACCTAGATTTGAGGGCCATTGATTTGGGGAGCTTATACTCGCCTCTTGAAGGTTTTAATGTGCTGATGCCAAGTCAACAAGAGGTTGAGAAAAGGGGAACAAAAGATGAGATATTTATCACATTAGCACCGGAAGAGACTGAGGCTAATGAAGGGTCTGGTGACGAGGGTGGTGATCTGGTAGAACAACCTACTTTTGCTATAGGAGAAAACTTGTTTTTTTTTTTTGTTTTATGTATATACATACATGCCTTATTTGATAAATAAAAAATATGTTGTTTGATTGTTGTTTTTGTATTTGAAAGTTTGCTTTTGTGCTATCACTTATGGGTTCGAGTGACTCCATGTTTAGTTGTGAAGTGCCGAAGGTCATTAGGATTACTTATAAATTACTTGTTGAATTTTACAAGAAGGACCTTGTTGGCTACGGAATGGGTGACTTGGGTTATGCCTTGGTGGCCAATAAGTGACTTGGTGTCATGTGTGAGGAAAAAAAGAGTCTTGGTGGCCAACAAGTGACTTGGTTTCAAGTTTTAAAGAGAAGGGAGGGCCTTTAGGGGCCAATAAGTGACTTGGTGTCATGTTTAAAGGATAGGGACCTCAGTGGCCAATTAATTAACTTGATCTAATGCGTTTTGTTTAAGGGAGTATGTACGAAAGTAGTGATTCAAGGGGTGATGTCATTTGCAAAAAGTTTTTTACAGGTAGTATTTCTTTAGGTGGACAACATTCCAAGTATTGTAAATTACTTTGCCATTTATATCTATTAACTTGCATGCACTAAATCTGACAACCTTGGATATCTGATATGGGTTTTTCCAATTTGGGGATAGTTTTCTCTATTTTTTGGTTGGTCGACTTGCTTTACAACTATATAGGACTGGGTCGCCAACCTAGAATTATCTATTGCAGACCTATCAATTGTAATATCTAGAAACTTGTTACGGTCGGACCACTATTTTGATAACTGCATCCTCTCTGGCTTCCTCTAATAAATCCAAATTCACTTTTAGGTGTTCATTAATTAGCTGGTCTTTGACATTTCCTATTTGTATGCTGTTGATTTTGATTTTGATGGGGATAATTGCTTTAGTGCTGTAGAGAAGGCTAAAGGGCTTATCGCAGTGGCTTGGTTTTCTATCGTCTTGATATCCCAAAGAATACCGGGTGTTTCTTCTGCCCATGCTTTTTTTTGCATCATCTAGTTTCTTCTTTAATGGTTGCAAGATGTTTTTGTCCATGGATTGCACTTCTATTTGACTGGGGTTAGCTACTGAGGTGTGGACCAAGTTAATATGGAATTTAGTGCAAAAATCTTTTATCTTGTCAGCTAATAGCTGTTTTTCATTATCGGCTATGAGCACCTTAGGTATCCCAAATTGCCAAAGGATGTATTTCCAAATGAAGCTTTCCATGGTTTTAGTAGTGATGGTGGTGATGAGTTCTGCTTCTACCCACTAGTAGTGGCATGTAACAATTAGAAATTTTTGTTGGGACATGGCCAATAGGAACATGCCCACAATATTGATCCCTTAAACACAAAATGGCCATGGGCTATAGACTTGCTTTAGTGCTTTTCCAGGTTAGTGAGGAATATTGGTGAATCATTGACATTTGTCATATTTCTTGACGAAGTCTATTGCATCTTTTTTCATGGTAGGCCAAAAGAAACCTTGCTGGGAGCTTTGAGTGCCAAGGCTCTACCCCTAAATGGTTGCCACAAATACCTTCGTGAGTTTCCCTTAAGATGTATTTTGCTTTTAAAAGGGTAAGACATTTGAGCAAATGAAGGGTGAAGGATTTTTCATATATGATATTGTTGATGATTGTGTATCTGATGACCTTTTTTTCTAGGCATCTTTAAAGCAATGGGTCTGCTAGCGCTGTATGGTCTCTAAAAAAGGAAATAATAGGCTCATTTAATTCTTCTCACCTTTGGTTGTTATTTCATGTATGTACCTGTTGTAGCTAGTGTTAGGAGACACTTGAACAGAGCTTTGGCCATGGTAGAACATTTCATGCTACTTGTCATCTTGGACAATAAATATACTCGACTATTCTTTTCTCTGAAAATTCGTTCAACAGTTTAAATGGTCAAAAGTTTTAGATAACCCTGTGATTATGCTATTGATTACGCCATGGTATTTAGCTAGTAGCTCATCTTTGACTTCATATACTCTGTTGACTTGGTAGGCCACCAATTGCGAGTCTATGTATGTAATGAGGCTGTTAGCTCCTAGTGATTTTGCTAGTTCCATTTCGATGATCAGTGCTTCATATTCAGTCGTGTTGTTTGATGTTGCAAAATGGAAAGACAACCTGTACTGCCACTTTCGACCTTGTGGATCAAGTAATAGGATGCCTATTCTTAGCCTATTTTTTTTGGACGATTTGTTAACATAAATTGTCTAGACCTTGGTTGGGTTATTATCCGTAGGGCACGCTTTTGGTCCTATAGTCGTGAGACTAGGTTGGGTAGGGGCTGAGGTGTTTTTAGTCGATGGTATCTCTCTAGATGTCTTGAACGAGCATTGGTTATGAAGTCAGCTAGGGCTTAAGCCTTGATAGCATTCCTACGGTTGTAAGCTAAATTCGCTAAGCTCGACACTCCATAGGATCATCAACCTGGTTGAGTTTATCTTTAGAAGAACTTCTTTGAGTGGGTGGTCTATGAGAACAATAATAAGATGCACCTGTAAATACTATCTGAGCTTTTTGGCGACAACAATGAGGGCATAGACCAACTTTTTAATTCTAATGTAGCTGATTTCACTGGCTTGGAGTGCTCTGCAAATGTAATAGATAGTAGACTATCGTTTCGCATCTTCCTGACCAAAAAGGTAGCAGTGGTTTCATCTAAGGCTACTAGATATATGAATAGTTGTTTGCCCTGCTTAGGGCTAGCTAGTAGTAATAGTGAACACAGATACTTTTTTAGGTTGTCAAAAGATTATTGGCATTTGTTTGTTCACTTGTATCTGGTTACTTTTTTAAATAGCTTAAGAAAGGGAAAACATTTATCAACAGATTTAGAAATAAAACGGTTCAGTGTGGCTACTCTACCTATTAATCACTAAACCTCTTTATTCTATTTTAGGGGGTTCATTTTGTGTACGGCGTTTATCTTTTCTAGATTCAAGTCTATCCTACAAGAGGATATGATGAAACCCAAGAATTTGCCGGCAGCGACCTTGAACACATATTTCAACAGGTTGAGCTTCATATTGTACCTTCGAAGTATTTGGAAAGTTTTTGCCAAGTTGCCAATGTCTTGTTAGAGGAAGGGACTCTTAACCAACATATCATCCACGTAAGTTTCCATAGATTGCCTTATTTGTAACTTGAAGATCCTGTTAACCAGTTGCTGGTATCTGGCGTTAGCATTTTTCAGGTCGAAAGGCATGACTTGGTAACAGAAAATGCCATTTTTAGTGATGCATCTAGTTTTTTCCTAATCTGCGAGGTCCATTTTCACCTGGTTGTATCCAGAGAAAGCATCCATAAAACTCAAAAATTTATGGCCGTCGGAGGCATCAACTAAGAGATCAATAGTTGGAAGTGGGTAACTGTTTGTTAGACAAGCTTTATTGAGGTCTGTGAAGTTAGCGCATATTCATCATTTCCCTGTCACCTATTTAACCATGACCATATTTGCTAGCCATTCTAGGTATTTGACTTTATGAATGTAATTTGCATCTAAAAGCTTGTCTGCATCTTCATGAATGGTTGTAACTCGTTTTGAAGCAAAGTGAAGCTTTTTTTGTTTGATTGGTAGTGCAGTGCCTATGCTGGTAGACAATTCAGGATCCAACTCATACAGGGTTATTTTCTATATTTCTTTGGTTGGCCGAGGTTTGTAATTGTCGAATCCATCTCTAACATCCAGGCTTTCGGGGGTGAGAGCCTATGACTGAGTTAGTGTGATTACATTCACTGCTAGCTGTGTTGTATTATTTTGTTGAATTTGTGTGCAAGGTACTTATTTTATGGCAAGCTCGTTCGACAGGAGATGGCATTGGCGAGTGGTTTTCTGATTAGATCTCATTTAGCCAATCCCTGTTTGAGTAGGAAACTTTACTATAAGGTAGTAAACTATGGTGACTATGTTGGTTTTCTTCATTAAAGGTTTTCCTAATATGACATTGTAGGCGGAGGGTTAATCTATTACAAGGAAGTCAACCATGGTGGTTATCGTGTGCTTGCCATCAACCAAAGTAATAAACAATGTGATTGTCACTTTGACAGGGATTAGTTAGTTAGCAAACCTATTAATTAGGGAAAACGACATTAGGTCACTATCTTTGAATCATATTTGGTGAAATGCACCCCATTGTAAAACTTGACAATGCTACCATTGTCGATTAGGATACAATTACATTGGTAGTTGCTTATGGTGGTAGGGATGATGATCAGGTCATTTTCGTTATCGGACAAGAGATGAGAATTTGCCTCAGTAAAGGTGACTTCCTAAGTGTGTGGCTTTAATTGGTTGAGAGCTGTATCCATGGCTATCATACTTTGCAAGTGGGAATTATGCTTTGATTTACTGGTAGCCCATTCCTTTATCATGCTCACAATTATGTTGATGACCTTTATGATCGATTGCTTATTCACCGTGGTATCTGGTTGCCTACTAGGTGGTCGTGCTTTATCTTTTGTGTTGGCCTCTTTTTTCATGAATTATTTGATTACTCTTTTCCTTACAAGCAATATCGCATTTTGAGACTAATGCAGTCTTTTGTGACATGACCTATTCATCATGGAAGTTGTAACACTTTTTGGGGTCTAGTTTACTTCAATCACCTTTCATTGGTAAGGGTCTTTCAATTAACGCATATCTTATGATGGTATTGAGGATGTGCGATTTGGAGGCAGTAAAAGGAGTGTATGATTCGTATTTTATATAAGGTGGGGTCCATGCCCATTTTCAGTTGGGCTGTAAGTTGTTCTTTGGTTGGTTTGGTTGGGTGTCTTTTGGTTGCCTAGGGACATAGCAATTAGTTCATCTACTGGGGTCACTGTACCGATCGCTTTTTAAGTCTTTGTCACATTGCTTGACTTTTCTGCTGGCAATTTTGATTTTTTCAGCTTCAACATATTTCTATGCCTTCTCGTAAAGCTTTTACAATTTGGTCAGTTGAGCATCGGTGAGTGCATAATTTAAGTATTTATGCCACACACTCACTATGAAGGTTTGCATGGCCCATTTATCATTGAGATCACATAACTCCAAGGTTACGACATTGAAATGCTTTACGTGATCTCATATAGTTTCCTCAGAGTTCTCCTTAACCACCATTAGGTTAGTAGAACTCCTAGCAGCTATCTTGCAACTACTGAAATAGGCAATGAAGTTTCTGCCTAATTGTTCAAAGTTGGTAATAAAGCTTGTGTTAAGGGAGTACCACCACGTGTATGCCAGGCCGCGGAGTATTGTTGGGAAGATACGATATTGCATTGCATCCAGGATGTCATGTAGATTGTGGAATGCTTAAAAATGGTTCAGGTGGTCTACTGGGTCAGTCTTGTCATCATATGTGTATGGGGAAAGCTTGACTTTTCTAGGGATAGGGACTTGTCTTATGGTGACTGACAATGGGTTATGCTCATTATCGAGCCATTCCCAATTGTCTTTACGAGGTTGCCTAAGGCTTCTGACTTCTTGCTTGAGGGCAGCTACCTGTTCAGCGAGGTTTGAGTGCTGGTGTGGTAAGGGCATGCTGTTAGTGTGGCTACAAATTCCAAGTGACAGCCCGTGTAGAGCTGTCATTGGGCAAAAGCTTTCCTTAATGGCCTGGTGGGTTGGGTGGTCTATTAGGATGGACTTATCTTGTTGTTGTTGGTTTGGGCAGTCTTCGGTTGGTTGGGTCAGTCAGTGGATTGGTGGTGTATTTTAGGGAATTGGTTTAAGAATTAATAAGTTAGGCAATTTGGAATTAGGATTGTTATATGGCAGCGAGTTGGTTCACGATTGCTTGGAATTAGGCTTGGTAGTGGCCATGGTAATCGAGGTGTCTTACCGATGATGATAGGGCAGGTAGAGTTGTAGTGTACATTGGTAGGGGTGTGTAAGCATAGAGGGGATTGAACGGGTTTGCTGAAGGAGTGGGTAGTTGTGCTGTAGGGGTATCAACAAGTACATCGAGGATGTTGGTAGTCATGGATGTCGAGATGGTTGCAGCTATATTGCTTGGGCCCACTTGTTGGCAGTGGTTGGAGGTATTGGCAGCCATTAACAAAAGTAAGCCCAATAGGTTCTGATAGTAGGTGAAGGGTAGTTGGGTTAACCAATAAGGCATAGGTATACGTATTTGGGGGCGTAAGGGGATTGGTCACGAGCTGGGGATTAAGGAGGTCAGGTGGTTTATGGTTTGAATTACCATTTCTAGTAATGGTGAAGGAACTTGTGGGATAGCATCAACATGTTGGTCAGCCATGGTTTTTATTGATTCCCACAAATAGCACTAGTTGTTGAGGTTTTCTTTGAGGAAGATGGAAAAAAAAGCAAAGATACGGCCTACAATAACAAGAAAGGTCAGAAGGGTGCTAAAGTTAGAACTTCGAGGCACTCTCCGATGCTTAAGTCAGTCTAGAGTTGAAGAGTAGGAGGTAAAAGTGATCGAAGAGATCAGACAAAAGTCATCCCTTACTAGTTTCTCCAACCTTTTCATCGATGTGGTTTGGGGACACACTGTCA
>JBBYHM010027360.1:0-10090 GCA_038381775.1 Adansonia rubrostipa
CAACTGGGAGCTTATTCAAGTATGACATGGGCATTACATTTAAAGCTGACCCATTATCAATACTTACCTTGGCAAATATGGTGCCTTTGCAATATGTGTTGATATGGAAGGCCTTGTAATTTCCCTTTCTTTCGTACGAGATTTCGTCATTACTAAAGGATATGTCATTATTGACGATGATGTTGTTCACTAGGTGATCCAACTAACCTATAGATATGTTGGGAGGGACATAGGCCTTATTTAGAACCTTGAAAAAGGCATTCCTGTGAGCTTCTAAATTCAACAGTAGTGATATCACATATATCTTGATGGATTGCTTATTCAACTAATCTATGATGCTGTATTCACTGTGCTTGATGAATTTGGGGAATTCTATAGATTTTTTCTTGCTCACTAAATCCTTGATAGCTATCGAATCTGAGTTCTTGGTTGTAGACTTCGGTGCTTGAGAAATGAGATTGGCATTCTCTTATTGAATACTATTTTTTATGCTGTCAGGGCATAACATCAGCCACTTTGAGTTAGGTGACTTACCCCTGAAAGGTTAACACTTGCTACTTGCTATCTAGATTCTCTGATGATTAAGGTTTTGCTTTCATAGTTCCAAGAAACTGCCTTACCTATTTATACAAAATGGGAGATAGAAGTTGAATGATCATCTTTGGCAGAGGCTAAACGAGGTCAACTTTAATTCTTGGTTGATTGTCATACAAAATCGATGTCCTTCCAATCTCGTAAGGGAGATTGCCCTCTTCTTCTTCTAGTGCATTGACAGATGGTGTTGCATTTGTAGACTCTGTATGTAGGGTTTGCTTTTCATCATAGAATTCGATGCTACCCTTATTCATCATCCTTTGAACCATTGTCTGGAACTCTTTGAATGTTTGAAAAGTATGGTCACAAACAGTATGGAAGTCATATAAGTTGTCAATCCTTTCCTTTATCTTCTTGATTGCATTATGTAACTTAGTTGCACTAGGATTTCCCAAACAAAATTCATTGGCATTCGAATTTCTTTTATTTTTTCTATAATCTTATAGTTTTCTTCAATGATATTTTCCTTTAGGACTAACTCAGCATAAGTTTGAGATGGACTAGCTTCAGTGTTGGATTTTGATTACTTACTAGCCTTCATCTTTCCTTTCCTTTTATCTTTGTAGATACTTTTTCTTCTCAATTCATTTTTCATGGCCTCATTAATCCTCCCATAAAGTATGACCATATCTGTGATGTTCTTCGGGAAACTTCTCCTTACTTTTTAGTAATAAAAGGCTTAAAATGTACCAATGAATCTAACCATTATCTCTTTTTCTGTCAGTAAGGGATGAATTTGGGCAGCCTCCTTTATCCATCTTATAACGTACTGCCTAAAACTTTCATTAGCTTTTTTCCTTATGCCCATAAAAGATAGACAACTAAAGATCTGACCATCGATGTATCTTTCCTCATTAATAGCATAGACAACTAGAGATATGACCATCGATGTATCTTTCCTCATTAATAGCATTGATAGATGGATCATCATGTCCATCCCAGTCCTTGTAGAACTCAATTTTGAACTGATCCATCATCCCTTGGACCATCTTCAAGAATGATGGACAATGTTGCAAGTCATGTTCTTGACGATAGTTGTAGCAAGATGTATCAATGGCATTTCTTCTTTAACTTTTGTTATCTATTACTATTTTGATTTTAATGAAACCCTCTCAGACCTTACTCATTGAGGTTTTGACTTCTCCCACGCTTCTTTTATTTTAATAGCTTTTTACATCGATTATCACATTCACTCTTGGTTCAATGTGATTAGAGAGTGGGTTGGCCCCTACATTGGGTCTAAGACCTTGCTCAATCTTGATCACTCTTTTTTCTAGTAAACCCTACACTTTTCTTTTGAATGAAGTGTAGTTCTCAATGGAATAGCCTTGTGCTCCCACGTGGTATTCACAGTAAGCATTCTTATTATACCATTTAGGGTACGGTGCTGATCTTGGGTTCATGAATACTTAAGCCACTAGTTTGCCTGACAATAAGTGAAAGTAAATCTCTTTATACGAGTAAGGGAGTGGTTCAAAGTGCTCTCTTTTCTCGAGGTGCTTATTGTTTATTCATAGCTCTTGCATTATGCATATTAGGGGCTGTGTATTCTAGGCTGCACTTTGCATGGGATTTAGTGCAAAGCTCATTGTAGGAGCGAACCTAATAGCGTGGACTAGTTGTGGTGCTGATGAGTAAAGGGTAAGACTCATATTCAACGTGCTTGCGAAATACATAGGCTGTGCTGAATCCAGACTTTGACTAAACCTAGCATAATTCTCGCCTATGGCATTCACTTCCCGCTCCTTACCTTTATTTATAGTTATTTTAACTGATCCAAATGCTTCCTCCATGGATATCCTGCCACTTTTAACGGCGTTCTCAATCATTTCACCTAATATGACACAATCAATAAAATTTTTTGTGGTGCTTCCTACTAGCCTTTCATAATAAGGAGTTTGTAAAATGCCAACAAACATAACCATCATTTCTTTTTCAGTTAGAGGGTGAACTTGAGTTGCCTCCTCCCTCTATCTCTGGGTATACTATCTAAAACTCTCAGAAGATTTCTTCTTCATGTTCATCAAAGAAAGACGATCTAGAATCCAATTAGACATATTTTTATACTATTCAAGAAATGCGTATGCCAAGTCTGCCCATGTTTGAATTCTTACAAGATTAGTCCTATGCACCATCAGACGGTTGCCCTAGTCAGACTATCCTAGAAGCAATGGATTAGTAGCTTCTCTTTCTCTTCATGTCCCACCATTTTATGACAGTACATGTGAAGATGGGCAGTAAGGTCAGTAGTCCCATTGTATTTTTCAAAATCGAGCACTTTAAACTTGGGTGGGATGACGAGGCTCGAAACTAGCCCTAATGACTTTGTGTCTACAATTCTAAATTTGTTACTTTCTTCCACAGCTCGAAGGTGTTTCTCTAATGAGTGATACTTGTCCAAGTCCTCATCATTTTCTAAGGGCTTTTTTGTTTTCTCTTGCTCTATGTGCTCATCGAGGTCCAAGATTAAAGGCCTTAATGGTGAAGAGCCTATGCCTTGAAATCCTTGAATTAAATGGGACACTGTTGTAGGATTGATATAAATAAATGGTTGAGATGGTGGATGTTCATTGTGTTGCCCATGTAGTGCCCTTTTTTGAGCATTTGTGGCCTCAATACCACCATTTAAATTGCTTTCAGGGTGGGCCAGTTCTTTCTCTATCTCGACTATACTCGTTTACCCTTTTTCTTTCAATGCATTGGACAACAATTTAGTCAGCTTAGCGATCCGTGCTTGAAGTTCCTTATTCTTATAGAGTGGCTACTCTTGGGACTCTTTGCACATGAGTTTGAGTCTTTCGATGTAGGTTTTATGATTGTTTTCCATAGCTTTTCAATGATTGCGATTGTTATACTGATGGCGAACTGTAGATTTCGTGTTTTAGATCACCTTAACCTTAAATTATTTTTAGATTAGGCCTTTATGGTATGTTTATGCATATGTTTGATGCAATGGGGATAAATGAATAAAAACCATAAAAGGATTAGGTTAGTTATGCAAACGCAACAAGGACAGCTCCACCAATAGCATCTTTCATTAAATCAACAAAATGTCTTAATTGCATGTGATTATATTAGAAAATGCTTGACATAGTTACATTGCTTGATTACATGGTCCAAGAAATACAACAACTATTGCTCATGTGTTTTGGTGGGCAAGATATCATGTGTCAGGGATCGAGCTACATCCATCATGTTCTCGACCTCTAACTGAGCTGCCTAGGTTTGCTCTGTGAGACGATGATGATAGTCTTGATAGTTTTGGCATGCGTGATCAACCACTTGAAGCCATTCTTACTCCCACTATTTAGAGGCTCTCACTAGTTCATCGACTTGTTTTGGCGAGCTTGAAGAGAATGCTCTAAGTTTTCATTTCTGAGTGTTAAAACTCCATTCTTGGCCTAGTTTGCTCTAAAATCCTAAACTAGAGCCTCTAACCATTTGTACCTCTTTCGATAAGTTGATGCAAGAGTTTGGGTCTAACAAGCTTTTCCTTACTGACCCTAGTAGCTTCTCTCCATTGGTGTAGTTCTTTTTCGAGAGTAGTAATTTCTATCATCCACTCGACCGATGACTTCCTAGTCTATGGGACTTGTTCGCTTTGTTAAGGGTCACATAGTTTCTTTTCAAGCTCTGAGATCTTTCTTGAGGTGGTTTTTCTCCTTGACAACCCTACTTATCTTGCCATCCCAAAGGTAGAGGTCCATTTTCAATTGCTATTTTCCTCCTTTAATTGAGCGATTTCCTTGGCAAAGTTGCCTTTTCTTATTCAAAACCTTGCTTCAGTAATTCAATTTCAGAAGGAAATTCATCAATTGGCATTTGTGATGTCCCAATACCAGACAAAGGCATGGCATCATTAATGTGATGGATCCTTCATTCATCATATCCTGGGGTCATACTACTCCCTCTCCAATATCTCTCCATGTAATAGGTTTGTTTCTATGCTTGAAAGGCTAGCTGGACTTTTGACTTGTAGTCGGGCTTACCATAATCGAAATCCCATAACTCTAAGTCTTGGATAAAGGGGATGAATTGATGGCACTAGAATTGTCGAAGAACTAAAAGAAGGTCTTAGCTAATACTTCCCTATAATCCTATGAGTGGTACACAGCTATAATCTCTTGACCAGTATATGACTGTTTGTGGAAAAATTAAGAGGCCTTCCATGTTACTTCTTCCCCTTTGAGGCTCTGAAATTTTTGGACACATTGCTCTTTAGATTTATCTTAAGGCTATTCTTTCTCAAGTACCTTAGAGATAAGGCTAAAGCTAGGTAAAAAGCAATATTACATCCTATTTTCTTTAAGGCCAAAGTGACTAACAAACCAAATATAACAGAGCAATGCACATCTGATGAATCGACCCATTCCTATTTTTTTACAAAAATTAAGAGCTCAAATAGTTTTGATAAAGATGGCCAGTGCGAGATTGATTTTACAGCACAAATGAGAAAAGACATATGCTACCGTAGCTTCAACATATCCTAATGTCTTTAGGAATATAACCAAACCATATATTGCCAAATCGTAGATATCTTCGATTTTTTGGATGTTAATAGTACTCGCCATTGCTTTTCTTAAACTAGCCCATAAGATACATTCACTGTTCCCCTTTGTTTTGATATGACTCTTAATCCAAGACTCCATTGCCTCAAAGATTTGAGCCAATCTTTTCTTGAAGGTTGGAGGATTCAATGCTTTACAGTATATTCTGTCGACCTTTGCTCTTTCAATGTTAAGTAACGCATGTATTCATCAACTGTGGGGACTAAGTCTTCATGATTAAAAGTGAAACATCGGTATGCTAGACTCCAAAACTGAGAGGCCACTTGCAATAAACTGACATCCGAACAAACTTAAAGCAAAAGGGCGATACCTCCACATCTCTTAGTGAATGATTCCCTTTCAGTACTATCCCAATTAGTCCATATGGTCCTCATATCTAGCCAATCACTTTAATGGTATCTTATCTTGATCCTTTCATGCACTACAAGGGCATGCCCTAGTTTAAGGATGTTTCTACCTTTACCTTGTCGTCACTCCAACCATGCTCTAACTTTTTCAAAAAACTGTAGCTCTGGAGTGGGTTCTTGCTCTATGATATCTGCCCCTTGGTGAACACTGACCCATTAGAACTAATTATCTTATGGTGATAGTAACTATGATGAAAGGATGCATGGTGAAAAAGAAAAGCAAGAAGAGAATGAGTTAGTAACCAATATAAATAATAGGTAAAAGATAAAAAATAAAAGAATAGTAGACAAAATGTATCACAAAATTTGCCTTAAGAATAGGCGGTACGATGCCTAAGGCAACCATGATGAATATAAAGGTTGAGGACGGCTAGAATACCAACATGTCTATATTAAAATTGCCTTTTCATGAAGCAACAGGATACCACACGCTGACTAAAACTGATCGTTTAAAGGATTATGGTCGTTCATCACCATTTATGCTAAGCCATTGTTTGAGCAGCATGGTGACTTATTTCGGTCAGATAGGATAATTTCAAGATAGCATTACAAGTAATGGCATTCACTTGTCCTTAGCCACTTATTAAAGAGGATTTGCCATTGAACAAAATGGCATATCCTAAAAGAATGATCATGAATATAAAAAGACAAACACAGGTGACAACATTCACCCATCATCACCGTATAACCAATGGTATATATGAGTAAAGGTAAGAAATGTTTCCCTGAGTAACCTTAATCTTTAAGTTATTCTAGCAGCATCTAGTATGGCTTGACATGGTTTAGCTCGTAGAATTTACTACAAGTTTAAGTTGATGCCTATTTTGATATCCGAATCACTTCTTCGTCTGGTAAGAATAGCCGAGGCACCCTGATCCTAGGCCCATCATGGGTTTGGCAGAATAGGTTCGATCCAGTGGATGTATTTCTCTATACAAGTGTGACGGGGTACTCATAAGAGTCATAGGTAGTTTATATCCTGAAAGGTCTTTTTATGCCTATGTAGAGGGTTACTCATAAAGGTAGATGGCTTATTTCCTCCTAATAATTAGGATACTAACCACACCATGGTGCCTGGTGGGAATCTAGTGCAAATGCAAGTGCACGATGTGTGTCGAGGACACAATCAAAACTTTTTTCTCTCCAATATGACCATATTTATTCAAATCAATATTTATTTGTGCACGAATAATCCCTAACAATCATAAGACAAAAACATAAACAATAGAGATTAGTAGGCAAAAAATGGAAGAGAATTATATTTAAATAATTATGGAGACCAAAAAACCAAGAATCGAGTGGGAAGTAGCTAGTTATAGGCCTAACTCTCTAAAATGGTCCCTAGTGGAGTCGCCAAGCTGTCACCATGTGCCTAGCCTTTAAAACTTTGGATGATCCAAAGGGTATAGTGTGCTAAACTTAAAGATAAATGATGATTGGTTATGGTCAAGCCTTTAAGCTATCCATTGATTGGGATTTGTATTACGTGTGATGATATGAAGAGGATAGGGACCATCGGGCAAGTCGTTCATCCAACTAAACCCGGACGGCCACCATGAAGTGGCCATAAACTTGGAGTTACCATCGATCATTTTAGGCTAGGCAAGATTGGACACCTATTGAAAACAATATTACAAGTTGCAAAACCCGAAACATTGATTTCAAGGTCTACAAAGTCCAGAGATTCATTGGTTAGGCTGGGGAGTTGGTTATGCATAAGGAAGGACTAGCATCCCCACGACGCCCAAAATTAGTACTTGCAACTATATCTCACTTTGGTCTTGGTTAAATCAGTTCCATTTGGTCTCTATTTAGATATAATCTTTTTTAATGCATGAGGTCTTGGAAAATATAAATTTGAGGTTTTTTTATTAAAAAAATTAGATCACCTATGCACCTCGAAGATGTGAGGAACATAGGGATTTTTTATGAAAATGATGTCTGAATTGGATTTTTAAAGTTGGATGTTTTGTATTAGGCACTGAAGAGATACCAACATGAAACATCGCCTCATAAAATTTATTAGAAAATGAATTTTAAATATGAATGCACAATAACACAACAAAAGGAAGCAAGTTAGTGAGGCAAAATATAAGAAATATAATAATATCATAAACAAGTAATCATAAACAAAAAAACATAAAAAAAGGGTGATTGAAATGTATCTCATAATTGCCTTCGATATTAAAGAATAACCCAGATGACAAGTTTAGAGACCAGTTTGGATTCGGTGGTAATTTGAAGAACAAAGACAATTTTTATCAAAACAGTTTAAGGCATCCGAAAGAGAGAAAATTTAAGTTTTTAAGGTAAAGCTTGGTTGGAGTATCCCCTCAGAGGAGTAAGGTTGGAGTGTCCCCTAAAATAAAGTTATAAAAATAGTTAGGAATAAAGAAAAAATATTATATATTTTTTAAAAAAATTGGGTTGGAGTGTCTCCTCGGAGTAGTGGGATTTGAGTATCCCCAAAGTTAGGAAAACATTTAGGAATGAAAGAGAAAATTTAAACTTTGATTAGAAAACATGGTTGGAGTATCCCCTTTGAGTAGTGGAGTTAGAGTATCTCCACTAGCAAAATTTTTAATATGAAATCCTATTTTTTGTATTTTAATCTCAATCCAAGTCAAAAAAGGTTGATGTTGTGAGGGAGACTAAACGGGTACATTTCAAAACATCCAAATGTTTTTATAAAAGAAGATTAAAAATTAGGTTGAAAATAGGGGACAACATCGTGTCATCTCCGTTTTTAGATTTTTTTTTGGGTACATCTGAAAGCTTCAGGGGGTAAATGAGGTACCATTAACTCAGCAAGGTTTGATATAAAAATATTCCAAAAATTATAGAAAATCACTTTCTAGGCAAAATTAATTTTGGAAGTTAGGTTCATCTCAGCACTGGCAGCATGTATAATTAAAAGGGCATGATGGATTTCAAAAAATCATTCTAAGTTTATCTGGGATTGTTAGATCATAGATAATACCTTTTCGGAATGGAAATTTTGTTAACTTTTTGGGAAAAATATTTGGAAATTTAGTAAAAATCAATTGTGGCCCAAAATAGAATGTTGCATGCTGGTTCTAGAGATTTTGGATAGCAAAGGTTCAAAAAATCATAACTCCCTCCTCTGGGATGACCCGAAGGCAAATAAGGCACCATTAAAAAGTTAATTCGATGCTCTTTAAATGAAAAATATTAGAAAAATAAAAGGATATATTTTGTTATTCAAACATTATTTTTCAAGTTCAAACTACACTGTTGTCAAAGCAAAAACAGGGGGATTATTTGATATTTTGATTTTTTTTAGATAGGCTCGGGTCTAGAACATTCGAACGTCCAAGATAGAAAGTAACACAAGCTTTAGAAGTTTATTCCATAATCCTAGAGTAGTTTGGGATGATGAAACAACCCATTGACCGTGTCACCAAAAGGAACACTAGGTTCAAGATCAAGGATTAATATTAAAATGGATTTTCTTTTTTTCTTTGTAAAATGAACTTATTTCACCATGAATCCAGATCTAAAATGTTGATCTGCCCCTAAGATTGGGGGACCAATTTGATGAAAACGTTAAATCCATGCTACTCTTAACATGAACTTAACTTGGGGAAGTTTTTAAAAATTAGTTTGTAATAGATAAGCAAGCATTTTAATGGAGATATCATAAGCAAAATACAGTACATACAAAGATAAACATGGATTAAACATACAAACATGCGAAGATGACATCTTGACATGGAAGTGGGTGACATAGATGTAAGAAGATGACAAATAGGGTGCATGGAGATGATATAAACATGTTTATACAAAGAAGTGATGTTAGAGTTGTCAAGACAACATTTTTATTTCATAGGCCTCCTTAAAACATAAGAAAATATTTGAACATACTAAAGACACATTAAGGTAACCATTTAAATATGAAATGGGCATCTGAATATGGAAGGAACATGGCAAAAGGTGCATGAAAAGAGGCTGTATGATAATGAAAATGAAGCTTGGTGAGTTTATATATCTAACAACATCAATGTGTCAAGAGGGTCATCAAGATCCTAGGACTAGCACAACTAAGGCAACAAAGATGCATGAGAGTATTAAGAGGGTCATGGCAACATGAAGGGTTAACTAAAATGAAATGGATGATCAAAACAAAAAATGTCTAGAACAAGGTAAAAATATACTAGCAAAAGCATGAACTTTCCCCTTTTTTAAGGTAGTAACTTTAAGCTCAGTCCTTTTTTTTCTTTTTGCTATTGTTTGGCAAGAAAAGGGTGAAAGGAAGAAGCTTTCTAGTAATATGGTTGTTGATAGGGTGTTTTGAGGATGAAAGTGTGTGAAATGTTGAGTTTTTAAAGGTGTTCTGGTGGTGGTTTTAGGGAGCAACGGGGATCAAGGTTGGTTGAGGGTGCAAGGCAATGGAACAGTGTTTTAGTGAGTTTTTAAAGCTAACGTGGCTAGAGGATTTGTAGAGATGGATGTGGAGTTTTTATGGGATTGCTGGAGAGCTTCTTTGATAGCTGAGAGAGT
>JBBYHM010027371.1:0-10090 GCA_038381775.1 Adansonia rubrostipa
CTTGTAGGTTTTTAGAAAGGTGCCACTAACTTGTGGGCTTTGAAGACATGCCACTGACTTATGGGCCTTTGGAAAGGTGCCACTGACTTATGGGCTTTGAAGGGGTACCACTAACTTGTGGGCTTTAAAGGGGTGCCACTAACTTGTTGGCTTTAAAGATATGCCACTGACTTGTGGGCTTCTAAGGGTTGCCACTGACTTATGGGCCTTTAAGGTGTGCCACTGACTTGTGGGCTTTAAAGGGGTACCACTAACTTATGGGCTTTAAACGGATGCCATAGATTTATGGGGTTTAAAGTGGTGCCATTGCCTTATGGGCTTTAAAGAGGTGCCATAGATTTATTGGCTTTTAAGGGGTGCCACTGACTTGTGGGCTTTGAAAAGGTGCCACTAACTTATGGGCTTTTAAGGGGTGCAACTGACTTGTGGGTTTTGAAGAGGTGCCACTGACTTATGGGCTTTTGGAAAGATGCCACTGACTTATGGGAATTGAAGAAGTGCCACTAACTTATGGACTTTTGGAAAGATGCCACCAACTTATGGGCTTTGAAGAGGTGGTACTGACTTATGGGCTTGAAAAAGGTGCCATGACTTATGGTGTTTAAGGGGTGCCACTGACTTATGGGCTTTGAAGAGATGTCACTGACTTATAGGCTTTTAAGGGGTGCCACTGACTTATGGGCTTTTAAGGGTTACCATTGACTTATAGGCTTTAAGGGGGTGTCATTGACTTATGGGCTGTAAAAGGGTGCCACTAATTTATGGGCTTTAAAAGGGTGCCACTGACTTACGGGCTTGAAAAGGGTGCTACAAATTTATGGGCTTTTAAGGGGTGCCACTAACTTGTGGGCTTTAAAGGGGTGCCACTGACTTATGGGCTTTGAAAAGGGTGCCACTGACTTATGGGCTTTTAGAAAGGTGCCACTGACTTATGGGCTTTGAAGAAGTGCCACTGGCTTATGGGGTTTTAGAAAGGTGCCACTGACTTATGGGCTTTGAAGGGTGGCCATTTACTTGTCGGCTTTGAAGAGGTGCCATTAACTTATGAGCTTTTAAGGGTGCCACTAAGTTATGGGCTTTAAAGGGGTGCCACTGACTTGTGGGCTTTGAAAAGGGTGCCACTGACTTGTGGGCTTTGAAAAAGGTGCCACTGAGTTATGGGCTTTGAAAAGGGTGCAACTAACTTGTCAGCTTTGAAGAGGTGCCATTGGCTTATAGGGTTTTAGAAAGGTGCCACTGACTTATGGGCTTTGAAGAGGTGCCACTGACTTGTGGGCTCTTGGAAAGATGCCACTAACTTATGGGCTTTAAAGGGGTGCCATTTACTTATGGGCTTTTAAGAGGTGCCATTAACTTGTGGGCTTTTAAGGGCTGCCACTGACTTGTGGGCTTTGAAAAAGGTGCCACTGACTTATGGGCTTCAAAAAAGTGCCACTAGCTTATAGGCTTTTAAGGGGTGCCACTGACTTATGGGCTTTAAAGGGGTGCCACTGACTTACGGGCTTTGAAAAGGGTGCTACTGACTTGGGGGCTTTGAAGGATGGGCTTTTAAGGGGTGCCACTTACTTCTTGGCTTTTAAGGGATGCCATTAACTTGTGGGCTTTGAAGGGGTGCCACTAACTTATGGGCTTTAAAAGGGTGCCACTGACTTGTCAGCTTTGAAAAGGGTGCCCACTGACTTGTGGGCTTTTGGAAAGGTTCCACTGACTTGTAGGCTTTGAAGAGGTGCCACTGACTTGTGGGCTTTTGGAAAGGTGCCATTTACTTGTGAGCTTTGAAGATGTGCTACTAACTTATGGGCTTTGAAGAGTGTGTTGTCAAGGTTTTTTTATAAAACTTCTAATGCAAGTTTTCTTGACAAAGTTCATGACAAAATTTCCCGATGAAAGGGTTTTGGTATTAGTTCTTGACAAAATTCTTGGCATAGCTTCTGACGAATGTTCTCAACAAAAGTTTTGACGATAGTTTTTGGACAACAATTTCTTGACACTGGCACTTTGATAGTAGTTGCCTGATGAAAAGGATTTTTCCATGAGGAGATGAGAAGCAAAAGACCTTACCTAAATGACACTTAGTTTGTGAAGCTTAGATTTCTTACCAGGAATTCCTTGGAGGTTCAGTAAACTTGGGTTGGAGTGATATTGTAAAAATGATGATGTATGATGGTAATATGAGTGCATGATACGAAATGCTATCATGATTGCATGATGTGAAGTCTAATATGAGTGATAGCCGTAGTTCTTCTTGTTCATCATTCAGGCTCTTGTAGGGATAGTGATTTGTCTTTAATGTGACTATAGACAGAAATTTTCCTAATCCCACTAGGGATTGTATGTTATCCCGGCTCCACTAGGGATATGACCAAAAATTTAGTCTCAAGAATTTTGAACGTTACGTTTCTCGATTTGGGAGGCTCAATCATTTTCCTGACAAATGGAAGGCATTGTCAACGATTTAGAGACTATTTGACTGATTCGGTTAATGTCTCTGGTTTCGATAGGATTCTGATAGAATGCATGGGTCAATTTTTTGGTTAGCCTAAAATAGTTTTTCTTGAGATATGGCTTGTGAAAGCAAGAAGCGGTTTGGTGTATGGTCATGCTGAGTGGGTGTTTAGATGCAAAAAGTGCATGATCTTGATGATTAGGGCGTCAGCAGAGTTCCCTGTGCTTTTTTTTTCCTTTTAATGTAATATCGAGGTATCCTGAAGCATATTTCAGTTGATTATCAAACATTATCAACTAAATGACAAGTGCAATGTGAATTGTATAGGGGTCAAAAGAAACAAGGCAATATTTATTCATAACAACAAAGAGACATAACTCGGTATATCTTTTGACAAACAAGTGATAGGGTGGTAAGAAGTATGATCTTTTAGGCAAAAGATGCCTCTGACAATCTTGACATGGATGTTCTTTAGGTGCTTTTCAGAATCTTTCTTGAATAATAAATGTGCCTAGCGAGCTGATCTTTAGAAGATCCCTAGGATTGTTTTGCATTTTCCTATGGCTGCTCTCGGTTCATGCCCCATCAAAATTGATCTTCTCAAGTTACCCTTACGAGTTTCCAATTATAGTAGGGTTGGCTACCCAGATGTCCTTTTTGACTTTTCATCTGAACCCCTTTTTATTTTTTTTTTGGTTTCTTCTTTTTTTTTATTTTTTGGTTTTTTTTGTTATTTGTTTTTTTTTGTTTTCTTTTTTTTTTAAGAACGTCTTTTCATGTTTTTGCCCTCTATGTGTAATATTTCTTGATGGAATTTGAGTTGACCAGGTTGGGCAAGACATTACCGTCCATTTCTGACAAAATTAGGGCCCCTCCGGAGAAGGCTTGGTTCGCGACATACAATTCTTCCTAATTAGGGGTCCAGTTCTTCCCAATTAGGGGTCCACTCACCTGGATGAAATTATCATGGGCATATCTTTTTGTCATAGGCTCGGATCATGCGTATTTGATACATTTGACCATGGCAGATGGCTTTCATACATTTTTCCCTAATGAGGTTGAGCTGGTCATATCTGTTCTTGACCCATTCAGCTTTTTCAAGTTTGGCTTCTCTCAAGACTCTAAGAGAAGGGATCTTGACTTCTATAGGCAATACAGTTTCCATCCTATAGACAAGAGAAAATGCGGTAGCACTCGTGGAAGTGCAAATTGAGGTCCGATAGGCATGAAGTGCAAAGGATAGCTTCTCATGCCAGTCTTGGTAAGTCTCGGCCATTTTTTCAACTATTCTTTTGATATTTTTGTTAGCCGCCCTGACTGCCCCATTCATCTTTAGGCGATAAAGGATAGATGCTAGATCTTGAACTGTAAGAGGTCTCGTGGTATGGTGCTTTCTTTGAAACCTTCTTCAGGATCAACTTTACTAGCACAAATTGATCATTTGAAATCAATCTTCAAAGACCCATCAGACATATCCTTGTCTTTATCGTTAGGACACCTAAAAGGGTGAAGAAATAGACATTGCAAAAGGCATACACACAACTAAAGGATTTAGATAAGAATAGAGATAAAAGAGGAATTGAGACAAAATGATTAAAAAGTGATGTAGGCTCGCAATATGGAATGATGTAAGCAAAAGCCATTTCATCGATAATGTTTGATAAAAATGGCCCTTACATAGGACACCTACCTACCTTTGGGTGAGGGTAGGTAGGTTTTCATTTCTTAACATTACATGAAAGGGATAAGAAAAATGCAAGGGCTTCCATCATGACCCCATCATCAAAATCAAGTCTTGGTGGAAGGACACAAATTCTATGGCTCGATATCGATCATGTTTGTAGCTGGTTCAGTATGGTTTGGTAAAGGATTGGTAGCAATATTTAGTCCCTGGTTCATCCCAAACTACAAGACTTTTGAGTTGATTAGATTTTGCGCATTTCGTTTGAAATACATGCAGTTATAAATGTCATGCCTTACTGCCCAGCATGGTATTCATAGTGGGCATTAGGGTTGTACCATGGCAGGTATGGTGTTTTCTTTTCTGGGACATAAATTGGGGCCACTAAATGTTTTGGAGCAAGGTTTGGTAGAGTTCTTTATAGGTCATAGGGATGGGATCAAAATGTTTTCTTGGTTGATTTGCACCTTGGTTGTCGGGTGTATTATTGGTTGTTCGATTGGTATTTTGGTGAACTTATGGAGGGTAGCTTTATGGTGGGTTTGATGGGATTACAAATGATGGGTTATAAGTTGTGGCATAAATTGGCTGCGAGGATATTGTGATGGGGTAAAAACGTGGCATTCTTGAGTAGTGAGGGTTGGGTGCTTGACGCTATCTTGGCTAAGACAAGCTAGCATAATCTATGGCATTGGCCTCTTCATCCCTCTTCCTGCTGGTAATGGGCTTCTTACTTTATCCAGCTATTTCCCCGACAGATGTTCTACCACTCTTAGTGTGTGGCATCGATCATTTCTCTAGAGAGAACCAAGTCTACAAATTTCTTGGTGGCATTTCCTACGAACTTCTCATAATAAAGAGTGCGTAAGGTATGAATGAAAGTGACTGTCATCTCTTTTTTTGTAAGAGGAGGCTAGACTAGGGCGACTTCCTCTCTCTACTTTTAGGCTTATTACCTAAAACTTTCAGTGGATCTCTTTTTGAAATTCATCAAATAAAGTCGATCCAGCGCCCAATCCAACATGTGCTGGTATTGATTTAGAAAGGCCTTAGCTAAGTCGGCCCATGATTGATTTTCACATTATCTAGCTCAATATACCATCGAGCTGTTGCCCTAATGAGGCTATGTTAGAAGCAATAGATGAGGAGCTTTTCATCTTTCTTGTACCCAGCCATCTTTCATTGGTACATTCAGACATGGACGGAAGGGTTAGTGGTTCCATTAAACTTCTTAAACTTTTGGACTTTAAACTTTAGAGGAATGACAAGGTTGGACACCAAAGACAGCGATTGCATGTCAAGAGCTCTGAACTTGTCACTCCCCTTGGTGGGTTGAAGACATTTTTTTAGTAGCTAGAATTTGCTCACTTCTTCCGCAGTCATGGTGGACTTTTGACCTTCTGTTTTCTTTGGTTCCTCATGGTTAAGGGTTATCGAATCTATCGATCAGACTACCATGTTTACCACTTGAGTGCAGGGGATGAATTGACCTGCTGCAATGGGATTAAGGTAGATGACTGGGGGAACATAAGTGGCAGATGAAAGAGTGGGCCGTTGTTCTTGTCTAATTTCCCCAGGTAGGTTCTGGATTATTAGCAAGGGGACTTTATGCGTTGGGAGGATTATTCCTTATTTCAGCAGTGTTGGCTTGCCTTTTTTCTTTCATGGAGGCTATCATTAGTTCCATAAGTTTTGCAATTTGAGTTTGCATTTCGCATTGTAGATGGAGCATCTTGTCTTGTGATTCCTTAACTATTAGCTCAAGTCACTCGATACGAGCTTCATGATCACTCTCCATGATTTGTTTACGGTGTCATGTGTTGTAGCGACACAGGATGTAAGGTTCCATTTTCCTGATTGACTTCGGAGTTTGTTGCACTTTTATGGCCCAATTCTCGTTTTAAGCTTTTACTTGAAAATATATTTATTGATGAGTGTTTATGATGCAATGATGAGTTAAGATAATGAATGATTCATGCGAGCGTAAAAAAGGTGAAAGTAAATATGCATACGCATTTGCATTGGAGACAATTAAATCTTGGAACAGCTTTGTCGATAACATCTTTCATAGAGCCATGAAAAGGTCCCTTACTGAACACCGAACCAAAATAATTGTCCCACAAGGATGACAGTCATGATAATTATGATGAGATGATGCATGTGCCAGAACATGAACAAAGGGAAACAAGTTAGTGAAATATATAAGAGACAAATGTAAGGAAATAAAGAATTTAAGAACATCAGAACAGAAAAAATTCATAACATGCCTCAACCAAGGTGGTGATATGAGAAACAGGTAGCATATCAATATGTCTGGATGTAGCTTGCCCTTTGTGAGGTGATATAATACCTTATTTTGACAAAAAAAACTACCGATAGTGATATTCACTTATCACCACTAGTGTGGATATGCGTTAAGCCGTGACTCAGACAGCATAATGGCTTAGAGTATAAGACATTGTAAACGATGATTTTTGCTCACCGTCACTTATTTAGGCAAAGATTAGCCATCGTTTGGGTGGCATGACGACATGCCTTGATAAATGGTAAAAATACAGATACGGGTAACAATTGTATACTCATTGTCACCTACATAATTAAGAGTAAAAGTTAGGAATGTTTCCCTAGTGACCTTATTCTCCAGGTGTTCTGGCAGCATTCTAGTATGGTTTGACATGGTTGAGCTCGTAGGGCTCACTAAATATGGTTTAGATAACGCCTAAATAGGTATTCGAATTACTCCTCCATCTAGTAAGGACAGTTGAAGGACCCCGATCCTAAACCCATTGCGGGTTTAGTGGAACTGGTTTAATCCGTTGGATGTATTTCCCTATACAAATGCAAAAGGTTACTCACGAGAGACATAGGTACTTTACATCTGGGAAGTTATTGCCATGTCTATGCGAAGGGTTACTCACAAAGGCGGATAGCTCACTTTTTCCTAATGATTAGGTTATAACCTCGCCATCGTGTTAGGTGAGATTCTAATGCATATGTAAGTGCACGGTATGTGACGGGGAAATAATCAAAACTTTTTGCTTACTCCCGTATTACGATTTTTATTATACTGATGATTATTCGAAAGTAAGATAATCCTGACAATTACATTAAACGAAAGATTAATTGATAAAGCATAAAAAAGGATTATAGTTAAATAATGACCAAAGATCAAAGGAACAGAGAACCTAACAAGACCCTACTAGTTATTGGCCTAACTCTTTATACAGTACCCAGTGGAGTCGACAAGCTGTCGTAATGTACCCTGGGGTGGATCCTTATGGATCTATGGGTACATCTGACTTAAAATATTTTTTTGACTTGGGAATGTCTTCTTGACCCAGACTTGTCTTTCGTGATGTGAAGAGAATATGAAGGTATAGATTATTAACTTGTGATATAATAAAGGGGACCATAAGATGAATCGCTCATCTTATTGGTCTCAGATGACCGTAACGAAATGGTCAACACTTGGAGTCGCCACCGATAATTTTGGGCTAGGCATGGCCGGGTGCCTATTGAAACCTATGTTTTGAGTTACGAAAGTCAAAACATTAACTCCGTGGTCTACGTAATACAAGGATTCATCATTTGGGTTTGAGAGTTGGTAATGCATGATGAGGTATGAACCTTTTCGCGACGCACAAAATCGGTACCTTACTAGTTATGTCCTATCTTGGTTTTAATTCTTCCAATCTTAACTTGTCATTATTTTGATATAACCCCTTTTAATGCATGAATCTTATAGAAATACAAATCCATGTTTTGATGGAAAAGATTTAATCTCATATACGCCTTGGAAAGATAGGGAATATAGAAATTTTCAATAAAATAACCTTTAGATTTTACTTTGAAAATTAAATATTCCATTTTAGGCACTGGAGAGATACCCACATGGATCATTACCTTTAATTTTATTTAAAATGATTTGAAAGCATGAATACAAATAATCATCACAAAGAAATCACTTAATGAGGCAACAAATAAATTAACATAACATGGATCATTCAATGCAATGATAAAGAAAAGGAATGGACTATTAGAATTTATCTTGCAATTAGCATTGATTATTTAGGAATGGTCAAATCGACAATTTTCGAGATGCATCTGGGTTACTTGATTAAACAAGGTTTGTTTGACATATTCATGGAAGTCCAGGAAGGAGGAAAAAAATTAATTGTAGTTGAAAGACATGTTAGAGTATCCCTTCAGAAAGGTGGGGTTAGAGTATCCCCATGGATGACAAATAATTTTGACAAAGGAAGATTTTTAAATCCTGACAATTTTGAAAAGCAGGGTTGCAGTATCCCCTTGGAAGGTCAGGGTTGGAGTATCCCCAAAAGTGACACGTCTGACACTCTTTAAAGAAGTTGAGTAGGAAACTTAAGTTGACAAAATGTTGTGATTTAGGAAATGTGTGAGCGTTTTCAGAACTTTTGGCAAAAGAAATTATTGTGAATGAGGATGGTAAAGGTGTAAAATATGTTCGTGCCTCGATACGAGCCTATAGGAGGTTAAAGCATGTTCTCAAGTTTGATTGGGCTGATATGGAGACATTTGAATGTCTCGAGACAAAATTTGGAAAAAAAACTCAATTTTGACCATAACCGAAAACAGGTGAGAGCATCGTGTTATCCTGTTTCCTGAATTTATTCTGAATTGGTTTGAAGGCTCTAGAGGGTTGACAAGATACCGTTAGAAAGTTAACTTGACGAGGGTTAATCTAAAAATATTTCCAATATCCCAAAAAGTCATTTTTTAGGGAAATAAATTTTCAAGTTCGGATTGATTATGCTGCTGGCAGAGCAAACGATGGACAAAGTGCATCAAAATTTAAAAAATCATTCTTGACTCATTTGGTATCAAAAAATTGCAAATAATACCTTTCCAGAAAGGGAATTTCATGAACATTTTAGAGACAATGCTTGAAAAATTTGGAAAAATCGTTTAATGGGTCTAAAAGGCCCAACCAGAATGCACTTTTTTAACTTTAGGGATTCTAAATAGTCTAGATTTGAAAAATCATAACTCTTTCATCCGGACTGATCCAGGGATGAATAAGACCTTGTTTTAAAGGTATTTTGACACACTTTCAGAGAAAAATATCCTAAAATTCATTAAAAGTTTTTTTGGCATTTTAAAGTGATTTTTTAATTTGTAACAGTGCTGCTGCCAGCAAGGGACAAAGAAAGTAGACAATATTTCTTATTTTCTTTATGTTTACAGGTCCAAACTCGAGTCATTGACATTCAAACGTCCATGATTGAAGGGAAAGAGTGGCATAAGCATCACAAACTCATTTGCATAGCCCAGAGTAGTTTGGGATGATGAAATAGTTCATTGGTCATACCACTTAAGGTTTTGACTAAAAAACAAGGCACAAACATTTCGGGAATGAGTATAAGACCATTTTCATAACAAAATTAGATGACTTGAGCTCATTTAACCAAGATTATAGATCTGGAAAACTTAATTTTCCCTAAGATTTTTTTAAAGGAAAATGCTAAGTCCATGATAATCCTCATTGGTTGAGGTTAACATGCTTGGCTTAGAGAGGTTTTGAAAATCATTTTTTATAACCATCAAACAGGCATTTTGACAAGGGGAGGCCAACAAACATACAAGGGGATGGCATATAACTTGAATAATGATGGTAACTTTACCAATGGTTTAGACAAAGAAAGTGTTATGCATTGTGAAAAGAAAATGTTATGGATGCTAAAAATGATAATGATTCATGCAAGTAATGTGTAAATGTGCTTGCAGTGTGTTAGGCTAATGACTTATACATGGATTAAGGATAACAAGATGCATGGATATGGCATAAAATGCATGAGCAAGAGATATTAAACCAATGAGGATGAAATGAGGCATTTTGCACATCAAAGGGGCATTAAGGCATCCAAATCTTAAACTACAACAACCAAAAGCCACAATAATGCATGATAATCCTAAGAGGGTGATGG
>JBBYHM010027382.1:0-10089 GCA_038381775.1 Adansonia rubrostipa
GGGATTATATCAAAATAATGACTAGTCAAAATAGAAGAAACTGAAACCAAGCTAAGACAACTAGCATGTATTGATTTCAAGATTGCAGGGAGTTTAACACTTCCTTGTGGGTAACCAACTCTTGAACCTAACCTTCATCTCTTGACCACTCAAACTGTGGAATCGATGTTTCGAGTTTTGTAACTTAGAATATCAATTTCAATAGGCATTTGATCATGCGTAGCTCAAGTGATCGATGGTGACTCCAAGTGTTGGCTATTTTGAGGTGGCTGTCCAAGACTTGTTAAATGAGTGATTCATTCGATGGTCTTTCTCTGTGTTACAAAGGAAGAGTCCTAGTTAAGAGGACACTTCCACATTAAGAATTTTATCATTTTCCAAGACATAACATTTTTAAGTTGTGCGCACTTCCTTTGTGAGGGGTAGGCAAGTGGCAACAGCTTGGCAACTCCACTAAGGACTAACTTAGAAAGTTAGGCCTAATACTAGTTGTGTTTTCTTAGTTTTTGGATCCTTCAATTTTCAGTTATTATTTAACTATAATCCCTTTCCATTTTTGGCTACTAATATTTCATTTGTCATGGCTTTTTTCATGTAACCGTCAGGGACTGCCTTGTTCTTAAACAAGTATCAATTCGATAAGTATGGTAATAAGGGGTAAATTAAAATGTTTGATTGTTTTTTGACGCACATTGTGCGCCTGCATTTGCATTAGGTTCTCACCAAACTCCTGCTACAAGGTGGCTTACTTATGAATCCTAACCAGCCTGACTAAAAAGATGAGTATACCCCTTGTTCCTATATATATATATATATATATCTATATATCATTATTTTTTTTTAATTTTTTAAGGGTCATATCATTATTATTTTTATTTCTGAGGACTAAGTCATCGAGATAAATCACTCATTCGACTTAATCCTAAATAGTTATTATGAAATAACTGTTTATTTTGGAGTCACTACTAATATATTTTGGCTAGGTAAGATTGGTCATCTATCAGAGTTCATATTTCAAAGGTAACAAAACCCCAAAAAATAAACTCTGAGGTTTACATTCATAATGGAGATCATATGAAAAGGTCCGAGACTTGGTTACAATCACGAGTAAGGATCGATCCTCTTATAATGCTCGATAATCGGTACCTTATTATCACATGTTAATTCCATATGAGAAAATTAAGGTTTTAATATTTTTGAAAATCAAAATATATTTCATACCCTATTGGAAGACCAAAAGAATACGAAAGGTTTTTTCATTATCTCTTTCGCACCTCACTGGACGACTGAAAGAATATGAAAGATTTTTAAAACTGAAATATCTTTCATACCACAATAGAGAGCCAAAGGGATGTGAAAGGTTTTACTTTTGCAAAATTTGAAGGATCCTAATTTTTTCATTTTTAAAGGGATGTCTCTCATTAAAATAATCCATAGAATCCCTCTTCTATTCTAGGAGAAATCCGACATACTATTTTAATTTGAAGACATTATCTAGATTTTTTTTTTTAAAAATCCAATTTTATAAAAATAATAGCAAAAATTACACTAAGACTTGGTTTATATGAAAAGCACTAAACTTGACTCTAAAGATCTGAATTTGGTTAAAGTGACCAACATATCCTCTAAAGTGCACTTTTGTCATGAAAGCATCTTAGTGACATTAAAGGACTCAGTTTCATGGTAAATTACTAAAACACCTCTAAGGTATACTTTCGATATGAAAGTATCCTAGTGACCTAAAGGATTTGATAACATCATAAAAAGACGAACCTATCCTTAATGTTTACCTTTAACATGAAATTATCCTAGTAATCATATAGGACTCGGTTCTAAGGGTAAATTACTCAAATACCTTTGAAGTGTACCTTCAATGTGAAAGTATTCCGGTAACCTAAAGGACTCAAAAATGATCTAAAATAAAAATTATACCCTAAATGGGTGCACTGAATATCAAAGATGACCTAAAATACGAAAATTGCTAATAGATCCCGAAATTCTCAAAATTGTATTTCGTACCCAATCGGAGAACCATAAGAATACTTATATTTTTACACCACACCGTAGGACTGGAGGAATGCCAGAAATATTCCTAAAATGTCCAAAATATCCTAAATGGGTGGTTTGATAAGAGAAAAGACCATTTTAACTCTAAAATGCAAGACTTTACTAAATGGTCCCTACAAGATTTAAAACACAAAATCAAACATCAAATATATCCAAATCAACACCAAAAAATCATACTAAAAATCACAAGGAAGGTATCACCAAGCACGCTTGGCCTTGGAACAATTTTTTTTAGTTTTGCAAATAAATCCCTAAACTTTTTAAAATTATAAAAAAGGCCCAAAAAGGTTAAAAATATATGAAATGCATCAAATCATGCTTAAAATACATGGAAAATGCCCATAAATGTCTACCAAGCATTTGGCAAATCATTAAAAAACATTAAAAGAATTTTTTTACAATTTTACAATTTAATCCCTAGATTTTCTATATTTAAAAAATAGCCTAAAAATAAAAAATTCACAAATAAGCCCTTGTTAAATTCAACCAAGCATGGACACATCTTTCCAAGGCCTTTAAAAATTTGCAAAAATTATTTTTAGGTTTCTATAACTTTTAAACATGACAAGATAATCCAAAATATCATGAAATCAAGCATGAAAATTCCTTTAAAGATCATCATTAAATTCGACCAATCATCAACAAACAAGAAAAAAATTTTACAACATGATTTCATGAATATAAACAAATATCCTAACTTCTACTAAGCTCACTTCATCATCAACCTACATAAAAATCATGAACTATGAACATAAGAACAAATTCTAACAATAATCAACATGAAAATACCAAGGAAAATAGCACAAAATCACATGCATGATATCATAACATCATTTCCACAACCAAACATATATTTTTATGATAAAAATTAAATTATTGCTAATAAAAGTCAAACATAACAATTAAACTAAGAAAGATTGATCATAGCCTCCAAACTTGGCCTTTAACATGGATCAAAATCTATGAGCTTAAGTCATCCATAGGCTCACCAAAAGGAAGAATTAAATACGAAATGAACAAAAATCAATGCTTTTATAAGTACCTTTAAAAGCTTTAAAACTCAAAAAAATTCAAAAGTTTTTAGTGAATTTTTTGGTGTTTTTCTTTTCATGAAACCATTAGCCTTTAAATGAATTATCCTCCCCTTATTTATAAGGGGGAGGTTCGGCCAATGGGGTAAAAAAATCCCCTTGGCCGAAAACCATTTTACTTTTTTAAATTATTCCTTTTTTTCATGGGCATTAGTGAATTAAGATAAACATCCATTAAACGACTATGTACTATTAGCCTATTCATCATTTATGACTCATTATTTTGATGATTATTAGCATAAGATCACCGAGATAGTTAAAATCAAACTAAATTGGTTAGGAAAAATTAGAATCCAACTAAATTAGTTTCCATGAAACTAGCTTATAAAATTCTAATAGTAAAAATAAATATTAAAATAAGTAAGCATAAAAAATTTGTAAATGAAAGAAATGAAATAAAATAAAATCATAAATGGAAAAATATTGTTTGAAAGTCCTAAACTCATAAAATTTTACGACAAAAAATATTCTAAAAGAAAATGATATATATGAACAATTAAATAGAAATCAACCAAAATTAAAAAAAAAAAATTATCCAAGCCAATTTAATGAAATCTGTGAAAATATGTAAAATTCTAAACTCTAAAAAATTTTATATTTTGGAACAGAGAAAAATTCCAAAAAATACATTCAAATTTATAAAAATGAATTGAATTCAACATATTATTCAAAATATTAATTAATAAAAATAATAAAGATGATTCGAAACAAATTTTAATGAAAAAATTTCACAAGCATAACACTCGCAATATTGTGAAAAACTCAAATAAATTTGACAACTTGGCACCCCATAGCATAAATTGCCAATATGGAATTTTTTCTTTAATATTTTTTTTATTTTTTTGGTGTTAGTATTAGCATAAATACCATACAGGTATCAATAAAAATATATAACGGTCAACTTCCAAGATTTCACAAAAAAATTCTGAAAAATTCCTAAAAATTAAAAATTTGATCGTGATATCATTTGCAAAACTAAATGATAAAATTTATCAAGAAAATATTTTAAAACTATTTTTTTAATTTCATCCTTTTTATTCAAAATTTATTTTTTTGACCCTCGAAACTGCATTTTTTCTTTCACGTGCATGTGCTACCATTTAGGTATGACCAAATAGTTATCAAAAAGTCCAACATGCTTGGAAGAAGTCGACCTCTACTAAAGTAGACACTAGGTTCTCATTCTAGTATGTTTAAGACTATCAGAAAAAAAGGGCCTGGACAAAATTAGGCATCTACAGCTCCCCTTTCTGGTTATTACTAAGAATTAGGAATAGGACAAAGACCAAATATATACAATTTTGTTTGGATCGTAAAGTCCTGAAAAATAAAATAAAAACATGTACATTAAAATAGAAAAACTAGAAGAGAAACTTTACATCTAGGGCGAGATCTAGGTTAATGAAGCTAACAAAGGAAAAGCCTAAGTTTGATGGTTGACCAAAGAGAAATCATGATAATCAACTAAAGGTGACCAAGGCGGAACCTAAGTCAGATGGGTTAACTAAGGCAAAACCATAATAGTCAACCAACAGTGACCAAGTGAAACCTGAGTCTAATAGGTTGGCCGAGATGACACCAAAATAGTCAACTAAGGGTGACCTAGGTGAAACCTAAGTTGGATGGTTTGACTAGGGCGAAACCATAATAGTCAACTATGGGTGACTAGGGCAGAACCTAAGTCGGATATGTATAGTCAACCAAGAATGACCAAGGTGATGATTGGGATGAAACAAACAAGTAAACTTGGGTAACTAGGGTAATGTCTAAGTCAAAAAGGGTTGACCGAGATGAAACCATATGGGTTAACTCAGATGACCAAGGTCATACCTAAGTAAAAAAGGTTCACCGGGATGAAACCATATGAGCCAACTTGGACGACCAAGGTGATACCTAAGTCAAAGAGGTTGATTAGAACAAAACAATATGAGTCAACTTAGGTGACCTTGTCTGATATTTAAATGATTTAAAGGAATACGGGACTTGCCTTTCGATTTTAAGAAAATCAACACACTAAATGGCTTTTTCCAATATCACGCTCAACTTGTTCATCTGCAAATTATTGAACATAAGTGCAAATACATGAAGAATATATATGATGAATTCTTATGATCATATCTTTCGATTTATGGATTTCCTTGTGAAAAGTCTCCAATCCAACCAGTAATTGGATTTGAAGGTATTTTAAAAAATATTATGGATGTTTCTTTTTCTTTCACTAGGGGAGCCTGTGCCTTTGCTTAGTGTTGAAGGCATTTTTATTTTTAAATGGCAATTTCATCTTTGCCCTATGAAATCCTTATTCTAATCTTCACTTTAGGGACTTAAGAATTGCCTGATTTTTTTTTAAAATGTCACCAGATATTGAATTAATGTTTATTAATTTAGAAACACAACTTTATGTAGCTAAATAAGATCAATGTTTTGATGCTAAAAACATCTTTAAATACTCTTATTAAAATTATGAGAAGTATCAAAATTCATTTAACTTTCAGGATTTATGGAATAAGATTACCTTCTGATTCCAACTTAGAAAGGGATTTACTTGGTCAAAAACTATGAGAATTTTAGAATGATTTTAACCATGAATTTTCCAATATCAAGGATAATGGACATGCCATCTTCATCTTTGGATTTTGAGGCATTTTTAAGGTAGATGATCACCATTTGGGACATTTTTCAATGAATGAAGAAATAAATTTAATGGCATAAATAATGTGCTACTGCTAAAATTTGATTAGAAGAAATTTATACAGCAAGGTTTTGGTTTATCAAGACTAAGTTAATGTGGATATTCTCTTTATAGGAATTCCTTAAAATGCAAACAATCAAATCATAACATCCTTTTAATCTTCAAATACAATAAACTGATAGGTATAAAACTAATGTTAGCAAACACTGCGTCTCGATGAGTTGATTTGGAAGGCCTTTGGTAAAGATGCAATCCCCAAGGTTGGATGCAAAAGTTATGAAAGATTATCTTGAAATCAATCAATATTTGGGCATTTGAATCAAACTTTTGCTAATGTCATGAAATTTCCAAAGTTTTGGGCTCATTTCTAAATTAGCATGGAATAAGTTTTTTTTTTGTTGATGACTACGTTAGTCGGTTTAGGAGAAATTCTAAGCCTTTAAGTTTATTCTAAACTACCCTTTTTCGAGTTTTCACCGTAGAACTTCATTCATTTTCCTTTTTTTTCTTTTTTTTTCTCTAATTGATTGCCCTATTAAAAGATGAATTTTTATAGGCCATAGTTCACGGTCTAGAAAAAAGGATAAATAGGCCCAAATGAAATGTTTTAATTGTAATTGAATGAATGATTATTTCTTTTCAAAAGAAATTTGATCTGGCATATCTTTGAAGATAAACATACATCTTTGTTTTTTCCTTTTTTATGATTTTTCTTTTTTTTTCCTTTTTTTATTTCTTTCTTCATTTCACTTTCTTCAAATTTCATTTTGAAAGAACTCAAGATATGAACTTTTACATTCTTCTCTTTGAAAGAACTTGAGATTTAAACTATTTTATTTTTCACTTTGAAAGGACTTGAGATTTGAACTTTTTCATTCCTTACTTTGAAAGGACTTGAGATTTAAACTTTAATTGGTCTTTAAAATTTGCCTTATGACAATTGACTTGTTCTTCTCTTAACTTTAGAACTAAATTTGCTCCCTTTGATCTTGAAGTTTAGCTTCACCTTGCCCTTTATGTGAAAGGTGATCCTTGATTAGGGTTTTTTAGAAGGAATAAATTATCAAGCTTAAAAGAGACTGCAAAGGGAATAATTTTCTATATGTGCTAAAAGATAGAGAAAGATAGCCATTTGTCATTTCAAACAAAGTCATTTAAATTATTGAGCATTTCACTAAGAAAGAGGGGCAAGTTTTTTCTTTGAAATCATTTTGAGTACCTTAACAATATGATGTTGCACTTAATTACTCAATCTTTTTCATTTGTCTTACTATATGCCTGTTAACTTTTTTAGCTCTGTAGCCACTTACAAATCTTGGTTCTAGTTAAGTCTTTAAGAAAGAAATTGAATCGGCATTGAAAAACCTCAAATTTCATATTTTTTTTAGGCATTGCATTGAAAAGGTTTTATCCCAGAGGAAAAAGTGTTTTGGCCTGGTGTTTACTCACATTCTTCCTAAATCAAAAATTTTGAAGAGTGTCATGGAAGTTATGAAAAAAAGTTATCTAAATGAGGGAGATCTTGGAATTACTATCATTATTTTTAAAACATGTCTAATTATCAGCATCTGAATCTTTTAGGAGCATTACTTATTTGTTCAACCCTCAAGAAATCTAAGAAGTAATGTTTGGGTATGGAAGGTCTATGGTTGTGAAAGGCCTATGGTTGAAAGCCAATGACAGTCATATAAATAGTGGTGAATGACTCTTTTAGGAGAGTTCAAGCTAATGGTGATCCTATCCAAATTAAAAATTTTTTAAATGTCTCATTATCTTAGATATTGATTTCAAAATTCACAGTACTAAAAGAAAAATATAGAGTTAAGATAGAAATGGCCCTAATTGGCATACTATCATAAAGTCGATGACCCTTAGACTAGTCATCCTTGATAGGCAGCCACTAACTCGACCAGCTCATCAAATTTTGCCGAATTGAGGCCCTTAAAGGCATGTACTTTTTTTTTTCTAGGAAATCTTCTAAAGGGATTTGCTTTTTCCACTCATCAGGGACATGTTTTGACATGGAACTAAGCAAATAGATTTGGCCAAATGTTATTGCAAAAGACCATATGTTAGTTCCATAAAAGCAATAAATAAATCTTTCTTGATAACATGGCCTTGAAATATTTAACAACTAAGGCAATTTTCGCTTCTGTGTCATAACTAATCATACGAATCGTCTAGCTACAGTGAGATGAACAACAACTTAAAAGCATCAAACAGCCTTGAAAAAAGAAATAAAGAATAAACTATCTATGCTTCTTAGAGCAAAATAATTGCAGTGCGACAATAAAGGAGCTTAAGATTTAAACTTTTTCATCGGGGAACTTATGAAAGTCGAACTGTAGATCAGCTAGTGGAACATCAGAAGGTGCATCAAACTCTAAGCTCTTAAGCTCAAAAATTCCATAAGATGTGTCGTTATTTCCCTGTCATCTCAATTGTGCCATAAGCATAGCCACTATATGAGACTTTACTCTTTATTTAATTCTTTAGCAGGGAAGATGAATCTAAAAGCTCATTGTATAGCAAAGAGTCATCCAAAAAATTCAAGTTAGAATTTACGACAACCAGTGATTCCTCGACTGACTTTGCTGGACACTCCAAATTATCCTTATAGTGAACAATATGCATTAGTTGATGAGATCTTTTTACAGAAAATGTTGCATCTTGGTGCTCAGATCATACCATTCTAGGTATGAAGGTTTCCTAATTTTTGTTAGGACAGTGAAGATCAGGCTCTTGAGTAATGAAAGGTTGGGATAAAGACACAGTCCAAATGGATTTCCTTGCTTTCTCAACTTTCTATGGTTTTGGCTTTCATCGGTTGTGACTTGTTAACATTTATTAATAGGATCACTTTCACGTCCCACATATGCCACCTATTGCCTTTTGGTGAGCTTGTTCCCATATGTTGAATACCGTAAGGTCTTTCAATTTGTAGTTCCTTGGATTTCCAATAGAAGTGTCGGTATCATATGAAAATATTTGCAAATTCCTTTGATCATAGTTTTTGCTTTTGTGCAATATTTTTCTTCATAATTTTTTTCCTCTTTTTACTCCCTTAATTTTGTCAAAGCTTTTGCTTTTGCACAGTCTTTTGCTTCATAATTCCTTTCCCTTTTTTACTCCCTTGAATAGTTTAAAGTGTTTGAGCTCCTGTTTTCCTTTCTTGTTTTGGATTTGTTCTAACCCATCTTGTCGAGTAGTGCCTCTATTGTTTTGGTTTCGTGGTATTCCACTTTTAATTAAAAAAATAACTTAAATCTTTTTGCATGCATATATGTCTTGTCTACATTATCCTTAATCTTTGTATGTACATTAATGAATGAAAAAATGATATATGGATTAATGAATGAATGAATGATTGAATGAATAAATAAATGAATAGGGCAACATTTAATATAAGGAAATCGCTGAGCATTGGACATGGAGATTATTATGCGGACAAGAATTTAAAGAATTTGAGTTATGATTCAACATTGTTTCATCAACCAAAACTCTTAGATTTATTCATTCATTGTTGGCGTACAAAACCATATTCATAGGATTCAAAAAGAAAAAGTAACAAAAAGTAACGCCTTGGTGAACACTTTATTTTCCTAAATTTCTAGGAAATCCTTGCAAATCCTAATCATTGTTTTTGAACCCTATATTTACAAAGCCCACTAGGTAGCCAAAAGGTTATCCTTGTGATCACTTAATTATCACCTGGTATTCTAATGCTTCTAATAACAAGATGAAGTTTATAAGCGGCATTTGACCTTGGTTTAACTTGGATTACATCAGCATCAAGCAGATCTTGAACTTTTCTTTTGAACGCATTGCATCTTTCTATAGAATGCCTTCGTAACCCTGCATGGTATTCACATTGTGCATTGATGTCATACTATTTAAAATAAAGAGGTTTATAGGGGGATCTGAACAGGAACAATGAGCTGATTCTAAAATAGTAGAGAGTATATTTCTTTATGAATCAATGGCACCAAATCAAATTTGCTCCTTCATGGTCTTTTCTCAATATAGACACCAAAAGATATTGGGCAGTACTAGGAAGACCAATAGGGTTGGATGAGAGGTTAGTCTGCATAGGTGCAGAATTAGACATCTTTACTTCACCCATGTGACTAAACCAGGGATTGCAATCTTCATCTAGCGTTATGCTTGATTTAGTCTTTAGGTCTTCAAATGCCAAAAGTTATGTTGAAGGTATTGGTGACTCCTAGAGATTATGCAAAA
>JBBYHM010027393.1:0-10088 GCA_038381775.1 Adansonia rubrostipa
ATTGTTTTAAAGATAATTCGACATGCTTTGATAGAAAAATATCAAAAAATTCATGAAAAATCATTTAGGATTTTAAACTGATTTTTCAATTTGCAATAGTTATGCTGCTAGCAGGGGATATCTCTCTCTCTTTTTTTTTTATGTCTATGGGTCCAAACTCTAGTCATTGACGTTCGAACGTATATGACTGAAGGGAAAGAGTGGCATGAGCATCACGAACTCATTTGCATAGCCCCGGAGTAGTTTAGGATGATGAAACAGCCTATTGATCATACCACTTACGATTTAGACTCAAACAAGGCACAAACGTTTAGGGAATAATTGTAAGACTATTTTCTTTTCAAAATTAGAAGATTTTAGCTTGTTTAACCAAGATTCCAGATCTGGAAAACTTAATTTTCCCCAAGATTTTTTTTCTTTAAGAAAAATGCTAAGTCCATGCTAATCCTCATTGGTTGTGGTTAACATGCTTGGCTTGGGGAAGGTTTGAAAATCAGTTTTGACAACCATTAAACATGCATTTTGGCAAGGAGAAAACAACAAACATACAAGGGGATGGCGTAACATGAAGGGGGATGCTAAATTTACCAATGGTCTAGATAAAGAATGTTTCACACATTTTGACAAGAAAATGTTATGGATGCTAAAAATGACAGTAATTCCTGCAAGCTAATGTATAAATGTGCTTGAAATGTGTTAGGCTAATGATTCATACATGGATCAAGGATAACAAGATGCATGAATATGGCATAAAATGCATGGGCAAGGGATATCAAACTAAAGAGTATGAAATAAGGCATTTTGCACATCAAAGGAGCATTAAAGCATCCAAATCCTAAACTACCATAACTAAAAGCCATAATAAGGCATGATAATCTTAAGAGGGTGATGGAAACATGGAGAGCTCACTAAAATGATGAAGGTGCTAAAAAACAGAAAATGAAAGTGATAAAGTGAGAAGTTATACTAACAAAACTTCGCTTTTGGCCAAATAATTAAAGCAGTAGAGATTTCCCTCTTTTCCTTATTGTTAATAAGCAAGAAAAAGAGAGAAATAATAAGGTTTTGGTTTTGGTATGGATGAGGGTGATTTCTAGAATGTGCAGTGGTTAGGAATGAGTGTTTTTGGGGCTATTTTTGGGTGGTGAGTGAAAAGCTACAGGAATTTGGTTTTCTTGATTTAGGAATGTGTTTTGGAAGCTAAAAATAAGCTGGAATCTAACCTTTTTTAGCTGAGATAGAAGTGGTCCATTTATACCAGCATTTTGGAGCCAATTTGGAGTGTTTTTCGGTCATTCCTCAAGGGGGACGAAGTGATGTTAGCATGGGGGCTATAAGGTGGCCGTAGGGAGCAACTTGCTGCCAATGTGATGTGCATAGGGTTGCTGGTTTAAATTCTAAAATGATTTTCCAGCAAATAGGGTGGCTGATGGTGATATTGGTTAACAAACTAAGGAGTAGGGTGATCATGTGATATTGAACCTTTTTTGATCAATTTAGACTTCAAAAAAATGTTATGATTAATTCAAAAGTCTAAATTCGTAATTTGATAAGTGTTTTAATCTTTCCTGATGCAAAGAACGAATTAAAATTGAGTTTTGGATCAATGGTGGATGAGTAAAAAATGCCCGGACCGTGAAAATAGCCTGCCTGTATTGATACATTGCAGAATGTATCGAAACATTTGGTCTAAAAACCTTAAGTGCATCGATACAATGATCATTGTATCGATACTATGAACCACTGTATCGATACATTTCTTTACAGAATGCATGTTTTGGTCTTGGCATGGCCTAGTATCGATATATGAGGTGCATCGATACAAAGGCTCATGTATCGATACATCTACATGTTGTATCGATATGTATGGGGACATTTCAAATTTTTGGATCGTTGGAGCATTGTATCAATCCATAAGAACCATGTATCGATACATTCAAGTAGAGTTATGAATTTTCTCATATATTTTGTCCTCGGACACCTTGAACTATGTAATTTGATGCCACATCTTATGTCCATGCTCTAGATTGCTAAAAATTAGCCCGGATAGCGTGCAGTATTAAACGACAATAAATACAAAACTACACGATGTAATAAAAAAGAAACGACTCAAAAACATCCTAGGACTTCGCTAAAAAAATTCCCACCAAGCTTTAACAATTTACAATTATTCCTCCTAAACCTACGAAAATTAAATAGCAATTCACCGGAAGAATGATAAACAAAATTATCAGTTCGCTTGAAAAAGTAATAGGCAAATAAATTTTACTTTATTTATTATTCCCAACTATCATCCTCACATTTGGTTGCCAATGGATCCAACCAGCCATAACAATGCAATAATTATGGCTCAATGAAGTGATTACCTTTATCAGAGCACTTCTCATCAGATTCTAACATAATTAATTTCTCCCTAAGCCATTCTTCTTTTTAAAGCTATCCCAACTTGAGATAATACAATTGCAAAAGGCCTACTTGTTATATTCTACCAACAACCCCATCAATATGAGCTCTGCATTTCTTTC
Organism: Adansonia rubrostipa; assembly: GCA_038381775.1. Lineage (NCBI taxonomy): Eukaryota > Viridiplantae > Streptophyta > Magnoliopsida > Malvales > Malvaceae > Adansonia > Adansonia rubrostipa. The sequence continues at coordinate 2,526 of JBBYHM010027393.1, forward strand.
CTTGCTCATGGATTTCAAATCCTCAATTCTATATAAAGGAATTATGGTGAAGGCATAGATACCCTCTTTTTTAATTGTATAGATCATGCAATGTCGCTGAATACAGTACATCCACTCTAACATGGCAGTCAATAAAGTGTGAAATCATGATACAACTCGTTGCATCTATGAACTATGCCACCGTAACCTTATGATCTTCTAAGCACATACCAAAAAATTGTTAAAAGGTAAATAAAAACCAGCTCATAACATATGCTAAAAAAAAAGCACAGTTCCTAACATTTAAAGCAATATTATTCCTTCGATACTCGAACCTGTAACATTAGTGTCGTGTCGGTAATTTAGAATGGTTAAACCCTAACGTAGTGGCAATGCAATCAACACTTCCCTAGATATATAAGTATTATACAGCGCCTCCCAATCTGCTAGCTACATAGTGCTAGTTTCACTATCCTGCTAAAACCTTCATTACTACAACAACAATAAAGGTAAGATATTAATCACTAATATCTTTCCTGCAACTTATTTTCACTCTGTTCCCCTTCATTTCAGCAAAACATAAATAAAAATACCAACAAAGAAATAAAGATTACTTGTTACTAAACTTCTTTTCAAGTTTTTCTCGTTCAAATAATAGACACAACATACCACAAATAAAAACTTATGACAGTCCTTGATAAAATCTGTAGAAAGATGAACCCCAATCAACACAAAGATAAACCGCAATGAACGCAAAGATAAATTGTCATTGTCTTACAAGGAAAAGGGAAAACAAATACCGGTTCTTGGCTAAGTCTAAAAAAGAACACTCTTTAATGGTTTTAATATTAATCGGTATGACCCTTCTAAATGCCCTTTATGAAACCTATGTAATGCACGAATAAATGGAATAGTATAACACATGCATTGATACAACAGCATGAAACGGTCTAAGATGTGAGTTAATAAAATGATGTAAGTCGCATGCAAATGAAACAGACTAATGTGTTCCTAAATAAAATGCTACAATTTCCAATAAAACAACCGGGCAAGATGTCATCAATACTACGGGAAATTTAAAATTCAAAACTAACAAAATCTCAAATCCTTCTTAAACATCTTACTTTTTTTCCCCAAAGTTTAGGTATACAGTCGAATCATTTCACCATATCTATGCATAACAACAATTATAAAAGAACATCGCCTTACAACAACCATTAACACAACTAATAAAAGATGGGATAGAAGTCATAACCAAGGATCTAAAATATGCTTATGCACATACATACAAAAATATTAAACATGCTTAAAGTAAACAAAAACTTTTTTTATTATTATCAATTTTCATAAAAGATACAAAGTTTATCCAGTATATAATACTATTTTTTTTACCATTTACATACATAATACACAACATTACTCTTTCAGTTACAATATTGATAGGTAGCCTTTGTTGATTAGCTAAAAGATAAGATGTCTCCAACCTTTAAGATTTTACCTACTACTACCAATAGAATAACCATGTCCATGAGGTTTGATTAGCTAAAAGACAAGATGTCTCTAACATTTAAGATTTTACCCGCTACCACCAATAGAACAACCATGTCCACAAGATAGTTGAAAAAGCTTAGAGACGTGTCTATGGCTAGATTGAAAGCCTCACAGTTATTAACTTATCTTTTCGCCAAATCCCTTGTCTTTGTTAATGGTGGAATCAATCATTGAGACTATAATCGAGACCTATAACCTCTACAGGCTTGCTATACCTAGGTTATAACAGCCAACAAGAATAGGAAACTTTCTTATAACAGCCAACTAAAATAGTTCTTAAATAGCACTCCACATACATTTCCAAACCTTTTCACAACTAATCTCATGGAAACAATCATTTACTTTTAGAATAAAAGCTCTATACCTTACTTTGTATTCTCTGCATAAAGCAATCAACCAACTTACCCCTATATATGGTCACAAGGTAAATTAATACCAACTGGACAAACTTAATCTCATAATCCTGAATTTAATCTTTTTTGAACATATGGCTCACTTATCTGTAACGCATGCCATCATTATGTAACATAGTTTCCCAATAACTTCAATCAAAACTCATCAAATGCTCTTGGAAAACGTAAACACATGATCAAATAGTGATCAATATAATCACCATACTACTTCTTAAAAAAAAAGGATCATCGATAGTTGACCTAATGATAAAGTGGGCACTAAATTATGATCCAACCTTTTTGAGGGAAGAAAATGTTGACTCTATAGGACTGATCCATCAATTAAAGACTAAAGTGAAAACCCATTAGAAGGCCCTATACTCAAGCCTAATCCTAAAAGGAAACAATATACTTCTTACAAAACACAAACTTAAAGCGTCATAATTACTATGGAAAATTTAAAATTCAAAACTAATGAAATATCTAATCATACTCAAACTTAATACTTTCCCCAATACCACATGTATATAGTAAAAGTCACTTAGGCATATCAAAACAACCCTAGAGGAAAAATGATAACAAAATAATTTTGCCATATCCACATAAGAGTGTGAATAACACTATAAAATCAACTCATCGTGCAAGAAAAAATATGGCAATGAAAATCATTTTCACATGTGTAAATATGATATTAATTATCTCTATCAAAAAAATGGAAGATGACCATAAATAAACCATTTTTACATGTGCAAATATGATATGGATCATTTTCACCTAAGCTATACGTGTATGCAGGAAATCATTGCGCCAGTTGTTAAATCCCGATAAGACATATAAGGTATATGTTAAATCGATCTCGCTATATACAGATAACATGTAAAAACATTATAAAATCACTTCACCATGTATGAGAATTGCTAGGGATTACTTTGCCAGTCCATGACACAACATAAAGGATTACATTTGGAATAAACTAGATATCAATTTGTGATATAAAGTAATTTTTTACTCTAATTAAGCTAGGGTTATTTGGGAATGTTCTCTATTTGCACTATGGATTTGCATTAAATATAGATTGTATGGGGCCTTACTGTCTCAACTCAGTTGTATGCTATTGTGTGAAAGATTGTTCATTATAAAAAGGTGCATATGTTTATATGGGAGATCAATGGATTGTTAGGAAAAGTTAGTTTTTGTTTAGCAGATTTTTTGTTTTATTTTTTTTTACCTTTTTTCCCTACAAAAATCATTAACAGAAATAAATAAAATCATGAAATGCACACCGCATATAGCAACACAAAACTGTGCATCCTTAACCAATAAAAAGATATAACAAAAGTCGTAACTAGAAATATGTAAAATGCTAATGATTATACATATAAAAATATTAAACATATTTAAGGCAAACAAAACTCCTTTTGTCAATATCAACGTTATTAAAGGATACAAAGTTTTTTCCAAAGCATGATACTATCACACTGCTAGTTACAAACATAATACACAATATTACACTTTTAACTAAGATAACGATTGGTAACCTTTCAAGATTAGCTTAAACACATAGACGTTTCCAACATTCAAACTGTTACCTACAACCATCATGAGAACAAGCATGACCAGAAAATCTATCAAACTGTGTTATTAGAATTTGCTATATAAAAAGCAACAAAACAACCATCGAATGTCAAAACTTTTCATAACGTAAAATTCTATAACACTTTTCTTTATTTTTTTCGACATTAGTACCTCACAATATACGTGTACAGGGGAAAATGCTTTGCCATGTCCATATTTGTTGGGAAGAAACAAAATCTCAATTTATGAACAAAATAACGCTTTAGCACGCCCAACATTTACCAAGGAAAGACAAACCATCAAATTCAGTGAAAACACTTCACCATAGTTCATTTCACTATATATAAAAAAAATTTTGAAAATGCTTTTGCAAACAAAAATTTCTTTTATTGATATCAATCATTCTTATAAGATACAAACCTTCATCAAATACACAATTCAAATCTCTTCACCAGTTCCATGGATAAATTATTCATGAAGTATGTTCTGCCTTTTTTCCCCTGTATAGGATAAGGCTTGGCTTTTTATTAGAGCTGTGGTTGATGTAGGGATAATAGTCGTTCATGTTACGTGTGTACAAATTTTGAAAACTTGCGATGGGATTTTATTGGTTCATCTTTTTTTTGGGGGCCTATGTAGGTAATGTCCTGATATTTTTTATAGGAATTTCATTGGCTTTGCAACATTCAATGGATCTATGCTCTTTTCATTTGAATGAATTTTTTGGGCTGTTATTATTCACTTTGAAATTTTTTAGCTCTGATCTCCTGTCTATTGATTCTAATGGCTTTTGTTAGACTTCCAATGAAAAATACCTCGATCAATTATATTCTGTTATTTATGAGTTTGTGTATACAGACTAATTATTTTAATATTATTTTTGGATAATGCCTAACTAATAACTTCCCCAAATAGCATTGATCAAACTGTAACTCAAGCATTAATCACTCCCTGAATTAAAAAGAATGAAAAAAAGGATCGATAATATCTTTACATCAATCCCTACTGCATAAGGGTAATAGCATAAAATAGCTTGTAGGTAAAGTTTCTAATATTTATAGTCTTTACTACAACAACCACAAACACTAATAAATGGAATCAACAAAAGCATACAGTCCATTACGTCAGGAAGCACGCTCTGGAGGCCCAACCTTTGGCTTACTTGGGCCCTGTTTCTTGTCTTGCAAGTCAAGTCTTTGACTTTTAAAGGTTCAAAACTTTAAGCATGTGCTAAGGTCCAAAATTATTATCCCATCATGACCATATTCTTAAAAATTGTCATTACATAAGATCCAAAATTATAATCTCACCATTACCTCTATTTCACAGCTTTTATCATTCATCCACTAAGGTCCAAAATTATTATTCCATCGTGATCATATTTTTAAGAATTTAGTTGTTAGATAAGATCCAAAATTATAGTCTTTCCATTACAGCTATTTTGGAGCTTTTATCATTGACTAGTGCTCAAAGTTATTATCTCACATCATCAAAGTATTGCATGTTACTATATTGCCATTAACCAAATAATTAGAATTTCATAGAGTTCAGTACATGCTCGATAATCAAAAATCTTAAAACGTAACAAAAAATCTATTTAATTTTTTTAATGAAATTAGTTGTCACTTTTAATAAAATAATATGCATAGGTTTTAATGAAAGGAAAATGGATATTCTTAAACTTCTATTTGAGAATTAGAAAAATTAAACATAAATAAACAACTATACACAGTTTTTTCAATCATTAGAATCCAGAAAATATGAATAAATCCATCTTATCCTTTTACGAAAATCTAATTTCATTTATTATTTTCAACTATAGTTTAAAATTATTACACCTTCATAGGATTTCTCTCTTTTTTTTTTTTGGGTCCTCCAAAAACATTCATTCTCTGCTTTTTTTCGGTTACCATTCTTAGAGATTCTCTAAAGAGTAAGGTATTTTTAATTATCTTTCAGGAGCAACTAAAAAACTTCTTTTGTTTTTAATGGGAAAGGTTTTTTTTTCTTTTAAGAATTTAGACTTGAGATTTTGCCAAAGGATATATTTAAGTATTTTATTGAATATTTCATAAGTTTTATTAGATTTATTAAAAAATGAGCAATATTCAGGACCTTCTGCATAAGGTTGCTCGACATGTGCATATGCAGAGAATGCGAAAAATTAGTTCAAGACAGTTATCAGTATTACGCCAAACCAAAAACTCTTACAAGATACAAAGCTTCATCAAATATACAATACAAATCTCTCGGTGAGTTACATGCATAAATACAATAACTTATTCCCTCTGCAACATAGACAATCGACTCTTTACAACTAGCTCAAAGGCACAGATATCACCAACATCCGGACTTGGGTCCTTCTTGTAGACACCTAATTTCGTCCGAGTCTCGTTTCTAATAATCTTGAATATTCGGGATCAAGAACTTATTAGCCATCCTCAGTGAGACTAATATTTTTCAGATGAATAAGACATTTTCAAGACCTTTTTAGTCATAATTAAAAATAATCGTAAGTTCACATGACAAAAAGTCATATTCTGATATCTAATTTTGAATATATAGGACGGATATTTAAGAAAAAATTAGTTTTTATATTTTCTTGTAAAAATTTTGAAAATGTGTTTCTGCAAAAGATATCTCGGTCAAATTTTTTATTTTAAAGAATTTTTAGAGAATTTTCATAAAACTTGGAAGTTGACTGTCGTATAATTATACCGATACGTTTATAGTATTTATGCCAATATGCACCCCAAAAAATCATAAATATTCAAAGAAAAATATATATTGGCATTTTCTACCATGATGTGTCAAACTATAAATTTTGTAAATTAATTTTGAATTTTATAGTCTTACGAGTATCGTGCTCGTGAATTTTACTTTTGGTTCTTGTTGATATACTTTTAAAATTTTACAAGTTCATTTTCTTCTCTTTGGAAATTAATGTTAAATAATATGTGGCCTTGAATTTATTTTACTTCAGTGTCAATGAAGTTCCATAATTTTTCTCCGTATTGAAATACGAGTTTTGCTTTACTCGTAAAATTTTTAGTGGAATCCTCTCGAGTTTCAAACATCAAAATTCATCCAATATTATCATTTGATTCACATTAAATTAGTTTTGAAAAATTCTTTTATTTTCATGAGTTTTGAATTTTTTTCTTGAAATTTCTCTGTTTCCGAAATATAGAGTTTTCTACTCCGTAAATTTTTTCAAGGTGATTTTTCTTGGTCTATGATTTTTAAAATTCATTAAATATTATTATTTGGTTCACCTTAATTCAGTTTTCAAAAATTCATTCATTTTCATGAGTTTTAAATTTTTTTTAAAAAATTTTCTGTTTTCAAAATACAGAGATTTTTACTCCGTAAATGTTTTTGGGGTGATTTTCCTTGGTGTTTATGATTTTTAAAATTCATAAAATATTATTATTTGATTTACATTAATTTATTTTTCAAAAATTCATTTATTTCCATGACTTTTGATTTTTTTCCTTGAAATTCCTTTATTTCTAAAAAATCGACTTTTTTTATTCCATAAATGTGTTTAGTGGAATTTTCTTCAGTTTAAAATTTTCAAAATTCATCTAATATTTTCATTTAACTCCCATTAAAACAGTTTTGAAAATTTTAATTTATTTTCATGGGTTTTGAATTTTTTTTCATATATGTCGATTTGCCTACACTAAGTCATTTCTTGTAAAATTTTACGAGTTTTTAACTTCCAATAAAGATCTTTTTGCACCATTTCATTTCTAAAATTTTCTCTATGATCAATTAACATTAATTCCAATTTTATTTTTATATTTGAAATTTTATTTAATTTCATTTTATTTACTTTTTTCAACTAGTTACATGTTAACTAGCTTATTTTCTCATCCAATTACTTTCTAACCAAGGTGGTTGCATCCCAATTACCCATTACATGAGCTGATTAACTTCATCATGAGCTTGATAATAAATTGACTTGTAAGAAAAGATAACAAGGGCATGGTCTTATGACATAACGTTTATTATTTCCAACCTAACAAGTCATCTTCACATCAAAAAAAGAAAAAAAAAAAAA
>JBBYHM010027404.1:0-10088 GCA_038381775.1 Adansonia rubrostipa
ATTTCAAGCACATTTACACATTAACTTGCATGAATCATTATCATTTTCAGCATCCATAACATTTTCTTGTCAAAGTGAATAACACTTTCTTTGTCTGGGCCATTAGTCAAATTAGCATCCCCATTCATGTTATGTGCCATCCCCTTTGTAAGTTTGTTGTCAAAATGCATGTTTGATGGCTGATAAAAACTGATTTCTGAAACCCCACAAGCTAAAGCATGTTAACCTTAACCAATGAGAATTAGCATGGACTTAGCATTTTCTTTAAAGCTAGTAAAATATCTTAGGGAAAATTAAGTTTTCCAGATCTAGAATCTTGGTTAAACAAGCGCAAATCTTCTGATTTTGAAATGACAATGGTTTTACAATTATTCCCTAAATGTTTGTGCCTTTTTCTTGAGTTAAAACCTGGAGTGGTATGATCAATGGGCTGTTTCATCATCCTAAACTACTTCAGGGTTATACAAATGAGCTTGTGATGCTCATGCCACTCTTTCCCTTCAGTCATAGAGGTTCGAATGTCAATGACTCGAGTTTGGACCCGTAGATAAAAAAATAAGAGATATCCCCTACTTTGCTTTGTCCCTTGCTCGCAGCACAACTATTGCAAATTGAAAAATCACTTTAAAATCCTAAATGATTTTTCATGAATTTTTTGATATTTTTCTATCAAAGTATGTCGAATTATCTTTAAAACAGTCTTATTCACCCTTGGATCATTCTGGATGTGAGAGATTTATGATTTTTCAAGTCTAAACTGTCCATAACCTCTAGAATCTGAACATGTATTCCAGTTGGGCCATTCAGGCCTACTAAATGATTTTTCCAAGTTTTTCAAACATTTTTCCTAAGAGGATCATGAAATTCCCTTTTCAGAGAGGTATCGTTTGCAATTTTTTGATACTAAATGAGTCTGGGGTGATTTTTCACACTTTGTCCCTTATATGCTCTGCCAGCAGCACTATCAGTCCAAACTTGAAAATTTATTCCCCTAGAAAGTGACTTTTTAAGGTAATGGGAATATTTTTAGGATGACCCTCATCGAGTCACCTTTCTAACGGTGTCTTGTCCACCTTCTAAATCTTTCAAATCAATTTAGAATAAATTCGGGAAGCAAGATAGCATGATGTTGTCCCTTGTTTTCGGTTTTGGTCAAAATCAAGTTGTTTTCCTGAATTTTGTCTCGAGACATTTGAATGTCTCTATGTCAACCCGATTAGACTTGAGAACATGTTTTGACCTCCTATAAGCTCATATCAAGGCAAAAACACATTTTACATCTTTACCATCCTTATTCACAATAATTTTTTTTTACCGTAAGTTGTTGAAAGGCTCATACTTTCCCTAAATCACAAGGTTTTGCTAGCTTAAGTTTTCTAACTCGACTTCTCTGAAGAGTGTCAAACATATCACTTTTGGGGTTATATCGAAATAATGAGAAGCTAAAATCAAAAAAATCAAAATTGAGATAAGACATAGCTAGTAAGGTACCGATTTTGGGGCGAAGAGGTTCGTACCTCATCGCATGTAACTAACTCTCGAACCCAAACGGTAAATCTTTGCACAACGTAGACCACGAGATTGATGTTTTGAGTTTCGTAACTCAAAACATAAGTTTCAATAGGCATCTGATCATGCCTAGCCCAAAATGATTGGTGGCAACTCCAAGCGTTTTCCATTTTGTGATGGTCATCGGTGACCAATAAGATGAGCGATTTATCTTATGGTCCCCTTCACTGTACCACAAGTCGAGAATCCATATATTCTCATTTTTATCACATCACCAAAGGAAAAGTCTCGATCAAGAAGACATTCCAAGTCAAAAAAATATTTTAAGTTATATGCATTCATAGATCGTGAGGATCCACCCTAGGGTACATTATGATAGCTTGATGACTCCGCTGGGGATAGTATAGAAAGTTAGGCTAATAACTAGCCGTGTCTTGCTAGGTTCCCAGTTTTTTCGATCTTCCATCATTATTTAACAATAACCCTTTTTTTTGTTTTATCAACTAATCTTTGTTCAGCATGATTGTCAGGATTGTCTTATTTTTGAATAATCATCAATTTAATAAAAATAGTAATACAGAAGTAAACAAAAAGGTTTGATCGTTTCCCTATCACACACTGCGCACTTGCACGTACATTAGTGTCCCACCAGACTCCATGGCATGGTTACAACCCAATCATTAGAAGGAAGTGAGCTATCTGCCTTCATAAGTAACCTTCCGCATAGGCATGGTAATAACTTTCTGGATGTAAATTACCTACGTCTTTCGTGAGTAACCCTCCACATTTGTATAGAGAAATACATCCAATGGATCAAACCCATTTTGCCAAACCCATGATGGGTCTAGGATCGGGGTCCCTCGACTATCCTTATCGGACAGAGGAATAATTCGGATACCTATTTAGGCGTCAACTTAAACCTTATATAGTGACCTCTACGAGCTACACCATGTTAAATCATACCGAAACGCTACTAGAATACCTGGAGAATAAGGTCACTTGAGGAAACATTCTTAACTTTTACTCTTAACCACCATAATTATGTAGGTGACAATGAGTATACAACTGTCACCCGCATCTGCATTTTTATCATTTATCAAGGCAAGCCGTAGTGCTGCCCAAACGATGGCTAACCTTTGTATAAATAAGTAACGATGAACAAAAACCATCGTTCACAATGTCTTATATTGTAAGCTATTATGATGTCCAAGTCATGGCTTAACATGCATCCGCACCATTAAAATAAGATATTGCATCACCTTATGAAGGGCAGATCGTATCCTGGTATATTGAAATACTGCCCGTTTCTTATCTCACCACTTTGTTTGAGACATGTTATGAATTTTTTGTTCTAATGTTCTTAAATTCTTTATTTCCTTACATTTGTCTCCTATATATTCCACTAACTTATTTTCCCTTTGTTTATGTTTTGGTGCATGCATTATTTCATCATAACCATCATGAGTGTCATCATTTTAGGACAATTGTTTTGGTTTGGTGTTCAGCAAGGGGCATCATTTATGGAGCAACAGCTTATCTCCACTTTCGAGTCCTTTGAAAATGTCAGAACATGGTCAGAAGGTCACCAGCGTCAAGACGAGGGCATCAGAAAGCCTAATTACATCTCAGAAATGCATGAAGAGGTCAAGATCGACTTTCGTCAAAATGATTGTCTGGAACTAAAGCACATTTGGGACAATCGCATAAAAGAAGCCTTCACTAAAAAGTATAGGGATATAGCTCTCTTACTTCGAGTTCAGTTGGATAATGGCTTGTTGCGAGTGGCGGCATAATTCTGGAATCCAGCCTACCAATGTTTCACCTTCAACCAACAAGATTTAGTCCTTACCATTGATGAGTACACAGCCCTGCTCAAGATAGAAAGGGCTAAATCATCGGATTTACTACAAGGTTATAATGCCTCCTTCGTTCAAGAAAAGGTTAAGGTGAATTCTCAGAGTCACAGAAGCATGGGTTAATAGTCATGTCAAAGTAAAAGGGAGTAGCAAATGCATCTCTTGGGCTAGCTTGAAAGAGGCAATCATGAATCTTTCTGATCAAAAGAAAGCTCAAGATGTCTATGCTTTGGCAACTATGGGCTCATTATATTCCCAAAGACTTTGGGTTACGTAAAGGTGGCAATCATAGATTTCTTTTCTCGCCTATGTTGCAACATTAACCCTGCTTCCACCATCATCGCAGAAACCATCAGCGCCTTCAGCTTTTGTAAAAGGACTGGAATAGGAAGGTTTATCAAGTGTGCCCCATTGCTCCAGATATGGCTCTTAGGTCATCTTTGTGTTAGGAAATAAAGAGTCAGGCAAAATTTTTTCTTCAAGATCAGTCCTCTTTCGATGGCATTAGAGGAAAAATGTCATCAAGATAAGACAGAAAAGCATTAGGTCAAGGAATTATGAAACGTCAAGGTGGAAGAAATCATGTGGAAAGCCCCATAGATGTTCTTTCAGTCAATTGTGTACAGATATGGAGACTACACTTGTGTGCCACTCCTGGGATTATGGGGAAATACTAATTTTGCTCCTTTTTTAGTATTACGTTAGTTTCAGTGCCAATAATTCATCTCGTTCTTCGAAGACTTGGGACATTAGGATTTTGAATACGGAGAACCCAATTATAAAGCAAAAGTTTAATTAGCTTTCTAAGCCTGGGAAAAGGTCCATTGTATGGAAAGATATTGGAGAAGAAGCCCCACCACGCTTGGATACGAAGAATAGAGACTCCGCCATATCAACAATCCATTGCCACCACCCAACTTTGAGATATTGCAAATCCTAATAAAGGAACCGTTTTCTGAGATCGAGCTACTTAGGAAGGAGTTCGGGTGAGAAAAAACATCCTTTGCTATAGAAATCTCTCGACTTAAGGAGGAAAAGGGCCAGCTAGAGATGGATATTTATCTTAGGAGTGGTGAAATGGATCGAGTCGTTAAAGAATGGGATTGCTTCAAAGATTACCTCGAGAGCCTAACCAAGGATTATGTGACACTCAAAAAAGCTAACAAGTCCCGATGTATTGGCAAGACATCAGTTGAATGGGAAGCGAAAGTCACCACTCTCAATCGTGAGCTGAATCAGCAAAAAGAAGTAGTCATAACTAACAAAGAAAAATTTAAAAGGGCAAGTGCTTTTGCTTCCACCTACCAACAAAAGAATCAAAGACTTAAGGCCCAAATGTGAGATGTGAGAGCCACTAGGGTTGAAAATGAAGCCCTTATTCACAGAATCCAATAGTTAGAATAGTCTCTTCAGGATCATCAAGGTCATATCAATGAACTAACAAGGGCTTTCAAGCAATGTGAACTAGATAGGCAAGTGACAATTGAGCAAGCATGTCTAAACTACTAAGAACAACATTAGCACCTTACTCAACAAGTTCAGATGGCTCAATGAGAGGCAGATGACATGATTAAAGTAGCTCGATCCATAAGGTGAGACATCGCACCTGTTAGAGATCGTAAGCAACAATTTTTGGGTTTTCTTGGTCATGTGATTACACAATGTAATCATGTGATTACATACTTTCAGATGTAACATTTTGTAAAAGAAAAAACCCTTTTGTGACTCTACGAATGATGTTATTGACGAAGCTGTTCCAAGAATTAATTGTCCCCAATGCATATGCACATTTAATTTCACCATTTTTTATTGCACTTGCATCAATTATTCGTTATCTTAACTCATCATTGCATCATAACTGCTTATCAATAAATACATTTTTAAAAAGTCTAATACGTACATTAGGCCATAAAAGTGCAAAGGATTTCGAGATCAGTTAGGAACATGAAACCTTACATCACGCACCGCTACAACACACGACACCCTAAGTAAATCATGGAAAGTGATCATGAAGCTCATATTGAGCAACTTGAGCTAATCGTCAAGGAATCACCGGACTTGATGCTTCGTCAGTAATACGAAATGCAAAATCAAATCGCAAAACTTATGGAACTAATGACTGCCTCTATTAAAGAAAAGGGCAAGCCAACACTGCTAAAACAAGGAATGATCCTCCCAATGTTGAAAGTCCACCTACCAATAATCCAAAACCTACCCAAAGGGAAACTAGACAAGAACAACGGCCTACTCCTACACCTACCGCTCAGGCTCCATCGGTCATCTACCTTAATCCCATTGCGGTAGGTCAATTTATTCTCGGTACTTAAGGGGTGAATGTGGGAGTCTCATCAGCAGATCTGATAACCCTTGACTATAAGGAACCAGAGAAAATAAAAGGTCAAAAGTCCACTATGACTATGGCAGAAGTGAACAAATTCTAGCTACTAGAAAAATGCCTCCAAACTATCAAAGGAAATGACAAGTTCAGAGCTCTTGATGCACAATCGCTATCTTTGGTGTCCAACCTTGTCATTCCCCTAAAGTTTAAAGTCCCAGAGTTTGAGAAGTTCAATGAAACCACTGACCCTTCTGTCCATGTTCAAATGTACCTATGAAAGATATCCAGGTATAAGAAAGATGAAAAGCTCCTCATCCATTGCTTCTAGCATAGCCATATTGAGGCAGCAGCTTAGTGGTATATCGAGCTAGGCAACGTGAAAATCTAATCATAGGCTGACTTGGCTAAGGCCTTTCTGAATCAATACCAGCACATGTCAAATTAGGCACCAGATTAACTTTCCATGATAAATTTTAGGAAAAAATCCACTGAAAGCTTCAGGCAATAGGCCTAAAGATGGAAAGAGCAAGCAACCCTAATCCAGCCCCTCTTACAGAAAAAGAGATGAAGTCATTTTCATCCATACCTTACATGCTCTTTACTACGAGAAGCTCATAGGAAATGCCATCAAGAAATTCGCTAACCTAGTCCTCTCTGGAGAAATGATTGACGCAACCATTAAAAGCGGTAGAATATTAGCCGGGGAAACGTTTGGATTAAGCAAAAAGCCTATGGCCAGTAGAAAGAAGGAAGGAGAGTCTAATGCTATAAGTTATGCTAGCTCATCTCAGCCGAAACGATGTCAAACACCCAACCCTCACTACCCAAGCACACTGTATTCTCGCAATGTCACCATACCCCCTCAGCTAATTAATGCCATAACCTATAACCCATTATTTGCAATCCCATTCAACCTACCATAAAGCTACCCTTCATAAGTTCACCAAAGTGCCGATCAAGCAACCAATAATGCACTTGGCAATTGAGGTGCAAATCAACCAAGATAATATTTTGATCCCATCCCTATGACCTATAAGAAGCTCTACCAGACCTTGCTTCAAAATTATTTAGTGGCCCCAATCTATGTTCGAGAAAAGAAGCTGCCATACCCACCATGGTACAACCCTAACGCCCGGTGTGAATACCATCATGGCATAGTGGGGCATGACATTGAGAATTGCATATCTTTCAAACAAAATGTGCAAAATCTAATTAACTCAAAAGTCTTGCAGTTTGGGATGAACCAGGGACTAAATGTTGCCGCCAATCCTTTACCAAACCACACTAAGTGATTAACATTGAGAACAAACATGAAGTAAGGGCAAGCATAAAGGATGTAAGGATGCCAATGTTCTTGGTCTGGCAAGCATTGATTCAGGTCAGGTTGCTCAATGCAACAAAAAAATTAGAAGACAATCTTAACAACTTCTATGACTTCCATATGGTTGTAGGTCATACCCTACAAACATGTAGGGAGTTTAGGTCCATGGTTTAAAGAATGATGAATGAAGGCCAGATAGAATTTTATCATGAAATCACACTTGCTACTAAATCTATCAACATGATAGGAGACGAAACCACCAAGCCATCTTATGGGAGAAATCAACCGCTCATTCTTTATGGTAAGCCAAGTTCTGAGGTTAGTTCTTGGACACCTACACCAACATTAGTGGTAGAAGTGCCTAAACCAATCCCGTATAAGAGCAACAAAACTATCCCATGGAAATACGAGAATCAGGTAGTGATCATTGGAGAACTAACTCCCTTCACTCCTATAATGGAACCGTCAAGAGTTAGTCACCTAACCCATAGTGGTAGGTGTTATGCTCCCTTAACTCAAGCAAAATAGAAGGTTGATGCATCTCCAAGCACCAATACCACGTTAGCCCAGGCAAAGAATTTTGATCCTGAAAAAGTCAAGGAAGCAGTGAATGAAAGAGAAGCCACAGAGTTTCTCAAGGTCATCAAGCACAGTGAATACTGCATTGTGGATCAATTAAGCAAACAATCGCTAAGATTTTTATGCTATCTCTGCTTCTTAATTTAGAGGTCCACTAAAATGCATTACTGAAGGTGCTAAATGAAGCATATGTTCCCTCGGACGTCCCCTGGACAAGTTAGATCAGCTGGTGAACAATATCATGGTCGATAATTACATTTCCTTCACTGATGATGAGATCCCACCTAGAGGCAAAGGCAGTTATAAAGATCTACATATCACTACCCATTGTAAGGGACACATTTTGCCCAAAGTACTAATAGACAATCGGTCGGCCCTTAATTTCATGCCTATGACTACATTAAGCAAACTCCGTATCGATCAGTCTAACATCAAAAGTAGCCACGCCATGGTTCAAGCTTTTGATGGAATATGTCACGAAGTAGTTAGCAATATCACAATCTAGATCCATATAGGCCCATGCACATATGAAGTGGACTTTCAACTTATGGATATTAATCTTTCTTACAACTACCTATTAGGAAGGCCATGGATACACTCTGCCAGAGCCGTCCCATCTTCTTTCCATCAGAAGCTCAAATTTGTGATAGATGACAAAGTAGTCACCATTCGAGCTAAAGAAGAAATGATCACTACTGCTTTCATCAAGGATATCCACATAGAGCCTAATTAAGATGCACCAGATTTATCATTCCAATCCTTCAAGTTCATTAATGCGACATTTATGGGAAAAAGATTACCAATAGTTGAACCCCATCTATCAAAGAGTACCCACTCGAGTTTAAAAATGACTATTGGCAAAGGTTTCATGCCGAAAAAAGGCTTGGCAAGAATTTGCAAGGGATGGCCCGAGCCTTACAGGTCACCACTCAAGCCAACAAAAAAGGCTTAGGATTTAAGGCCAATGCGCACTCAAGAAAGTAGCAAGAAAAGAGGACCTGTAACCAAGAGATGATATGATCATTAGGTCAAGATGGGGAGTCAAATACAACAATGTTCCCATCTCTTCATAAGATATTTCATTTGGGAGGACGAATTGATCCAAGCCAATCGAAAGAGCAAAAGGCCAAAGATGTTTTGGTTATCCTAAATGGGGCACTTAACAGCTTTTATCTCCAAGATACTGAGCCATAAAATTTGTGTCCTTCCACTAAAACCTAGTTTTGATGACGAAGTCATGACGGAAGCCCCTGCACTTTTCATGTCCCTTTCATGTAATGAAAACCTGCCTGCCCTTGCCCAAGGGCAGATGGGTGTCCTATGTAAGGGGCATTTTTTATCAAACATTATCAATGAAATGACTTTTGCATATATCATTCCATATTGTGTATCACTTTTTAACCTTTTTGTCTCCATTACTCTTTTGCCGTCATTTTTATCCAAATCCCTTAGTTGTCTGTATGCCTTTTGCAATGTTTATTTCTTTGCCGTTTCAGGTGTCCTGACTATAGTGACATGGATGTGTCTGATGGGTCTTTGAAGATCGATTTTGAACAGTTAATTTGCACTAATGATGTCAATCATGAAGAAAATTTCAAAAAAAGCTTTGTACCACTAAACCTCTTACGATTAGTTGAGCAAGAGGAGAAGCAGATCATGCCCCATAAAGACCCAACATAAGTAATAAATCTAGGTATTCAGGAGGACCAAAAGGGGGTTAAAAATCAAAACCTCAATAAAGTCGACAACTAAGACCAAGCTGATGACCTACTTCAGGAATATCGAGATGTATTCGCTTAGTCATACCAAGACATGCCAAGACTAGAAACTGATATATTGGTCCACAAGCTTCCCATCAAGCCTGGATGCAAACCAATCCAGCAAAAGTTAAGAAGGATGAAGCCAAAAATGCTCCTCAAAATTTAAGAGAAGTTAAGAAACAATTTGATGCAGGGTTTATTAGAGTAGCCAAATATCCAAAATGGGCTACCAATATAGTCCCAGTCCCAAAGAAAGATGGCAAGGTACGAATATGTGTTGATTGATTATCAGGATCTAAATCAAGCTAGTCCCAAGGATAACTTTTTGCCACCCCATATCAACACTTTAGTAGACAACATAGCCAAGAATTCTCTGTTCTTTTTCATGGCTGGATTCTTAGGCTATAACTAGAAAAAGGTGGCTCCCGAAGACATGGAGAAAACAACTTTTGTAACTATATGGAGGACATTTTGCTATAATGTCATGCCCTTCGGCCTTAAAAATGGTGGGGTAACCTATCAACGGGCCATGGTAGCCCTATTCCATGACATGATGCATAAAAAAATTAAGGTCTATGTTGATGACATGATCGCCAAGTCAATGAAAGAGGATGAGCATGTCACAAACCTTCAGAAACTTTTTGAACGGCTACGAAAATTTCAACTCAAATTGAATCCTACCAAGTGTACCTTTGGAGTCACTTTGGGTAAGCTTTTAGGCTTTA
>JBBYHM010027507.1:0-10080 GCA_038381775.1 Adansonia rubrostipa
ACTAACATGATTTCTTTGTGATGATTATTTGCATTCATGTTTTCAAAATGTTTCCAAATGAAATTAAAGGCAATGTTCCACATGGGTATCTCTCCAGTGCCCAAAGTGAAACATTCCATTTTCAAAGTAAAATTCAAAGGTCATTTTTATTGAAAATCTCTATATTCCCCATCTCTCCAGGGCGTATATGAGATTAAATCTTTTTCATCAAAATCTGAATCATTTCTATAAGATTCATGCATTCGAAGAGGGTTATATCAAAATAGTAACAAGTTAAGATCGAAAGAATCAAAATCGAGATAAGACATAGCTAGTATGGTACCGATTTCGGGCGTCGCAAAGAGGTTCGTACCTCATCGTGCGTAACCAACTCCCGAACCCAAACCACGGGATCGATGTTTTGAGTTTCGTAACTCAAAACATAGTTTTCAATAGGCATCCGATCATGCCTAGCCCTAAATGATCGATGGCGACTCCAAGCATTGGCCATTTTGTGATGGTCATCCGAGACTAATAAGATGAGCGATTCATCTTACAGTCCCTTTCAGTGTACCACAAGTTGAGAATCCGTACATTCTCGTCCTCATCACATCGTCGAAGAAAATTCTCAGTCAAGAAGACATTTCCATATCAGGAAAATATTTTAAGTCGTATGCACTCATAGATCCGCAAGGATCCACCCCGAGGTACGTTGTGACATACATAAATATATTACCAGTAGATAATAGAAGTATTATTCTAGAAAATATTATAGTTATATAAATTATATTATCTATAACGTACATTTATTATCATATGTAATATAAATAAGTATTAAATATTTTTTTTTACAATTACACATATACGTTATATACTACATAAAAGATAATAAAAGTTGTGCAATATAAATTTATTATATTTACATAAAAATTTTATAAATTACATAGATATATTGACAAATGCAATTGTAGTAATAAACAAAATATAATAATTACATAAATTATATTATTTATAACATAAGTTTATTATCCTACGTAATAAAAATATGTATAACATATTTTTTATTACATCTACACATATATATTATATATTATAAAAATCATTATAGTACAGGTAATGTATTTATATAAAGAATATTTAAAAATAATATTTGTATGTAATGAATTACATATAAATATTATTGAATTATATACAAACATTATAGTTTTACATAAAAATATTATCGTATCTGTAATGTATCTATGTAAAATATTCTTTGAAGAAAATTAACAAAAATTTTCTTTTATGTTAATTTTTATTTTTATTAAATATATTATAAATGTCAAGAATTAAATTTTTAAGTGAAAAAAATTCATACTTTTTATTTTGGTAATTTATTTAGGTATATTAGTAATAATTATATGATATTAAGAAAAAATAATTTAATAATAAATATATATTTTTATTAGTTGGTAAGAATTACAATTAAAGATTAAAAAAATTACACAAAATATTAGAGTGAAGGTAATTTTTGAATGTACTATATTGTTTGAATGTACTATGTATTACGAGTAATGTATATGTGCAAAAAAAATCTTTAAAAGTAATATTTATATGTAATTTATTATATACAAATATTATCAGATTATATAAAAATATTACAGTTTTGCATAAAAACATTATCAAATCTGTAATGTAGGTATGTAAAATTTTTATTTAAGAAAATCAACTATAATTTATCAAAATTATTTTTTAAAATATATTATATATGTAGAAAAGTAATTTTTGTAGTAATTTTTAAAGTGAAAAAATTTTCACATTTTTTAGCTTAATAACTTGTTTAGGTATATTAGTAATAATTATATTATATTAAAAAAATTAATTTTATCTTAAATTTATATTTTTTACTAGTTAGTAAAATTATAACTAAACATTATAGAAATTAAGCATAATATTACAATTTATATAATGTTTATATGTAATTTTTGTTATATAATCTTTAGTTGTAATTTTTACCAATTAATAAAAATTTTAAATTTTATCATAAAATTAATTTTTTATTAATATGTTATATTTATTACTAATTTCAAAAAATATATAAATAAAATAAAAATATAGAATTTGTTAACTTCAAAAATTACTAAAAACTTAATTTTCGACATATATAATATATTTGATAAAAAGCAAAAACAATTTGAAGAAGATTATACCTTATTTTTATTAAAAGAATACTTTACATGAATATATTATAGTTTCGATAATATTTTATGTAGATTTATAATATTTGTATGTAATCCAATAATATTAAAAATATATATATAATAAAAATATAAAATTTTTAACTTTGAAAATTACTAAAAAATAATTTCCTACATATATAATATACTTATAATGTATTTATGTAAAATACTATTTTCAGAAAATTAAATATAAAATTTTCAAAATGATGTAATATATTTATATAGAACTATGCTTCAACAAAATAAAAAATGTTGATCCTTCAAATTTTCATATTTTTTGTAATTTATAGTGTAAAATTTTTTCTTTAAATTTGATTAAATTTTTATGTCAACTTAATATATGGTACAGTTAAATAATGTATACTATTTATTCAGGTATTTGTTAGAAATCATTACTATTTTTATTTGAAACAAATTGAATAAATTTGATTCGAAAAGTTTTGTCATCCCGAAATCTTGTATTTTAAAAATTGTATTTGGTGTGTCCAAAAATAATATATATTTGGTCTAATTGAAAATATCACAAATAATGCTTAAAAATGTTGTTAAACTTAATTTGAACGCAAAATTTGACCCTAAATTAGACGTCCACCTTTTCAAATATTCAAAACTTCCCTTATTCTAATTCAGCCAGTAAAATTACATTCGAAAAAATAGAAAGAGAATCCGTACTTACATTTAATCAAAAATTAAAAAAAAAAAAAAGGTTCGCAATGAGCTACAGTGACAACAATGTGAAATTATAACAAATCAATTGATTAAAATAATAATTAAGGCATAATTTTGATGGTTTTTACAAGCTTGATCACTATTAAACTACCTAAACAAAGATTGAAAGGACGTTTAAATCTTCAATTGAAGCTAAGAACAAAATCAAAGATTGAAAATGCCGCTTCAATGCTACCATCTTCATCCAATGTTTTAAGACTAGGCAAATCTTCCTCTGGAACAGTCTCCAAATCATCTACCCAAAGTGGCTTTGCTGAGATTAAAAAAAAAAAAAAAGAAATCAAATTTAATTACTGACCACCCCACTCGTTTTCGATGGTGAAGGTGAGAATCGACCATCAAGAGATGATTAAGCCTATTCATTCTTGGAATATGGGAGTTGATTCCGCGGTTATTTTTTTTCAATTTTGTTGATTTTTATTTTTCTTTCTACGTCCTCGTTTGCTTTGGGGTTATTGGCTCTCGTTTCTTTGATATGCTTCACGTTCTGGTGGTGGTTGTTAAATAAAGAATGAGATCCACAGGCTTCATTGCTTCTCTTCCTGAAGCAAAGCTTAATGAGCAAATTGACTTGCCACAGCCTTCCTTTGATTCCTTTGGCTCTCTCTATCTTTCTTCTTTTGCCTTAAAGTGAAACATTTAAGGCAAATCATGGAAAAAAGTGATACGGGGGAGAGAGAGAGAGAGAGAGAGAGAGAGAGAGGCTGGGAAATTGTGGTAAACATGAGAAGCTGTTTTTTTTTTTCTTTCGGAGTTTGGAAAGAGATGAGAAGCTGCTGAAATTTTTTTTGGAGAAACAACAGCAGAGAAAGAGAGAAGTGTTTTTAGACTTGTTCTGTTACCCGGTAAATAGGTAATCCTACTATTATTATTTGTTTTAACTTTAATGGTATCAGATCATATTATTATAACCTAGTGGCCTTAATTTTTCTAAGCTGACAGGAAGCGTATATGTTCGGAGCTGACTTTAAAATTTTCCGCGTTGAAAAGTCAGATCTCCTCTTTAAACTAGACAGCGTTGAAAAGTCAGAGAATGATATTGTCTAATAAGAATTTCGCAAATTTTTTGTGGGTGATTTAAAAAACTTTAGTTTTTTATAATACACAGTTATCTTTTTTTACATAGAAGTGGCTTATGTTTTATTATTTATTTTAAAAATTATTTAATTAAAAATATTAAAAAATAATAATATCTTTTAATTTATATTCATTATTAATATAAATTTCATATAATTTATATTAGTAATAAAATATTTGACTAAATTTAATATCACAAGGTAAATATCATTAATTTAATCGAGAAAAATATAAAAAACCACTAAATTATAAGTCAAATTGTTAATACAATAAAGATAGTTATGTCTTTAAAATTTTCATATAGTATATTTCTTAAAACATTATCCACTCTCCTAAAAAAACAAATCAATTACGACATATAATTCTTTTTCCTTTTAAAATTTATTTTTGTCCACCGAACAGTGGGTGTCAATGTATCAAGTGTTTTGATAATTTTATTAATTAAATTGGTATTATTTAACTTATGATATTAATTTTAAATAATATCAATTTAATTTGATATTTTTAAATAATATTATAATTTATACATTAATACGTGAGTAGTTTTTTTAACAAAATATTTATTTTTATTAAAAAATGCACTTTTAAGTAATTTTTTAAATAAAAAATTAATTTTAATACGAACATCGAGAACACACTAATATTTTTTATTTTATAATCATTATTATTTTTTAAAAAATTTTAATAATTTTTTTAATCAAATTAATATCATTAAACTTATGATATCAATTTAATTAAATATTTTACTATTAATATTTTACTATATAATTTGTTTTTTTATCAATTTATCATTAAATTAACCGCAATCTTCTAAAGGAATGAAAAATCTTGTAACGACAGAGAATTTGGTTCAAACCCCAACATCGTCTCCCAACTCGAAATTAAAAAAAAAAAAATTATTATTAATCGGATGTCGGGTGACATTAATTCAGTCACGAAATTTAAATATAATATAGAAGTGTCGTTGATTTTGATTCGTTTGGTCAACTTTGAAAGGTAATGGAGATGGCTAGCCTAATAAAAATCTTAGCCAACACCCTTCCACTACGCGTGCCATTCATCTCCTAGGGAACCCCACCACCCCCCCCTCCAAAAAAACAAAAATCGTACTCCAAAGGGAGAATCTTATTGCTTGATCAAATCATTTATTTATTCTCTATTATTAAAAAAAGATTATTAATCAATTTTTTTTTAATTTACTGATGTAGGATTTTTATTATAATTTTAATAATTTTCACCTTTAGCGACTGTGAATTTATTTTTTAACAAGAGCGTTGGTCTTATTGTAGAGCACGGATTTCACACTAGAAAATTACAAATATATCACAAAGAAGTTGATAAAAAATTACCAATACCTATTACTAATAACAGAAAGAAGAGGTGGAAGGATACTGTTCATTTCACAGTTCCTCTCACCTTTTAAGGGTGACATGTGCCATTTTTTTCTTTTTTTTAATAGTTCGGGAGAAAATTTAAAGGAGAGAAAAGAAAAAAAAAACCGAAGGGAGGATGAGGGAAGAGAGAGTTGATAAAGAAATCTATTGCTAATAATAAGAAGAAGAGGTGGGAGGATAGTGTTCATTTAACTGTTCCTCCCGCCACTTCCAGGGTGATATATCTCACTTTTTTTGTTTTTTACAGTTTGGGAGGAATCAGAGGAAAAAAAATAGAAAAGTAGAGAAGGAAGGAAGGAAAAGGGAAGGGAGAAAAAATAGAGTGTACCGGTCAATACCAATTGATACCAATGTATATTGGCTTGTATCAACTGGTCAAAGATTTTGATTTGTTTTTCTTTTTTTAAATTCACTTGATTTATTTAAAACTAATTTCTAAAATTTTTTATTTTGATATTTTTTATAATAAAATTTAAAAATAAATTATATTCATTAAATTATGCTTTTGAACCTAATCAATAATAATTTATCATATTTTTATACTATTTATTTGATGTTTAAAATTTTGAATGTTAAATATTTATAATTTTAAAATTTACATTTGCATATATATATATACACACACACACATATATAACACAAATATATTTGCCTATATATACTATATATATCTTATTAAAATTTTAAAAATATACTATAAATATAAATAAAAATATTTTAAAAATATCAATAAAACTAAAATTGAAACAATACACTACAACTTACCTATATTGACATATACTTATACCAGAAAAAATAAGGATAAAAGACACTCAACCCTAAATTATTATGAAAAATACACTGACCCCCTAACATTTGAAAAAAATTCACTTACCCCTTAAGTTTGGGAAAAAATTACACTTATCAAACGAACTATTATTTCTAGGTTAATTTTAAATGAAAAAACAAATGTACCTTTTGTTACTTATTATTTTTTTCATCATTTTTTACTCAAAAATTTTTTAATTAGGAAATAGTGCGAATTTCGTTAATGTTAAAATTATCTTTAATTAATGTTAAATTAAATTTGTTAGCTCAAAATAATGATTAAACCAAGATGGAGTGAATTGGTTCTTTTAAAAATTTTGATCATAAATTGACCTTTTACAAGAATTTGACATAAAATGAAAGTAAAAAGGAGTTGAGGGTAAAAAAAAAAATAATAAATAATAAATATATAGAGGTTCGATCCTTGAACTTGAAGCCTACGTTCTCTCTTCTTGACACTTCCTTGCCAAGGTGATTCTCACAATTCATTAATAAAATTGTTACCTTTAAGACTAAGTTATATGTTAGCTATATTAGATTTGAATTAATCTTAGTTTTGATATAACTAAAACTTAAGCTTAATTAGCTTGTGTTTAATTATTTTCAAGATTAGTATTTTTTCATGAAATATTTAGTAAACACTTTGAAAAATACTAGAAAATGTTTTAACTCCTTCAATCACTCAAAAATGTGTTTTTAATATATATTTTTATATAAAATATTTTTTAGATAAGTTTTACATGTTTTAAAGTCATGAAAAACCTTTTAAAATTGATTTTGATGCGAACGTATTGATACACTATGTGTATGTATCGATACAATACTTGGCAGTAGCTAAATAACCTTAAAATACAGAAATCACTATTCATGCATTAAGACAGAGCATTCTGTATCGATACAGCGCTGTTCATGTATCAAGACAGAGCATTCTGTATCAATATAGCACTGTTCATGTATTGAAACAGATCTTTCTGTATCGATATAGGACTGTTTAACGGTCATATTTTAGACCGTTAAACACAATGTATTGATACCCACTTAATTGTATCGATACAGAGGCACGAGGAACAAAGAGAAATGACATTTTGAAGGCTCCAACGGCTATATTTCTTCACCAAATGTTCCAACGGCTAGAATCATGATCAAGGCTATAAATAAGCGACTCCAACACCTTCAACAATAAGAAGCAACAAGAGATTATGCTTAGAGTCATATCTTTCATTTTCTCCATCATTTTCACTAAGTAGTTCATTTTTGTATAGGATCAATTTTTCCTATTTTTGTATTCTTCATTTTGAATCTTTAGATACATATTTCCTTTGATTCAAAATTCTTGTAAACACCTAACCTTTAGAGGTTTTATTTGTTTACACTCAAATCCTTGTAAAAAGGGGAGGTTACTACTTAGCCATTGGAAAGTAGAGAAGTTTCTACTTAGCCTTCAAAAGTAGTAAGAAAGGGTTCTATCTTAGCCACAAAAGATAAGGGGTAGAGGTTTCTATCTTAGCCTTGAAAGATAGGGAGTGTAAAGGTTATACCTTGTCCTCGAAAGGTAAATAATTTAAGTTAGTGAATTATGGAAATCTGAGGCAAGTGAGGCCGAGGTAAAGGACGTAGACAATTGAGGCCGAACCTCTATAAATCATCAAATTTGCTTTTTCTTTCCCTTTTCTTTAATTGTTTATTTTTATTCACTAACTTGCACTCCAAAGTTTATTTTTAGATTTTTCAATTTTATTTATCAAATTTTTAATTAACTAAAATTTTGAGAAATTAATTCACCCCCTCTTGATTTCATTCACCACTAAAAGGTCTAACAGTATAACCTTACAACTATATCTTTTGAGACTTAAATAAAACCTTTCAATCCCCTTAAAAATTCTACCCCATATTCTTAAGTGTTATCACTTAATTTTCACACAACCCCTTAATGATATGAATGAAGTGTTTGCAAACAATTAGAACCTCTAGTATATGGGTGTTTGCTAGAATTTGAGTACAAAATGGATAAGACACAAATAAACTTGAAAAAATACAAGAAGAATGAAGATTTTGAGGATTTTTGAGCTTTTTAAAGTTCAATGCTTGATTAATCTTGGTACCTTATACTCTTCAGCTATTGGAATCCTTTATTTATAGCTTGAAACTGAATTATGGATGTTGGGCATTAATTAGGTAGGTGGAGAGCTGTTGTAGCCTTTATAAATGCTTGTTTTTGTTCTTTTACGTGACATTGTATCAATATATTGCTTTAAAAAACTAGTTGTTATAGCCTAGTGTATCGATACGTTTTGAGATGTATGGATACAATTTGGGTTGTATCGACATACATGAGGGTTTTAGGATTTTCGTAGCTACTGTCAACAGATGTATCGATAAATTCATACATTATATCAATACATTCATGAGAAAGCTTGTAAAAGGGTTTTTCTTGGCTTGAAAATCACTTGAACTTTTCTAAAAAATATTCGAAGTATAAAATATTCATTTGGAACATTATTTTTGAGAAAATAAGAAGTAAGAAAATTAATTTAGTATTTTCCAAAATATTTTCAATTTAATTCAAAGAAAAATACTAAGTTAGAAATAATTGAATATAACTTAATTTAGCTTCAATTATTGTTTTATTAAAACCAAGATTAATTCAAAGCTAATAAACCTAACAAAATTATTATTAAGTTATATTCTAATGCAAGTGCAAGTTAAATACTTTGAACTTATTTTTAATTCAGTTATATATTTACTTTGAAATAAATTTATTTAAATATTTTTATTTAAATTAATTAATTAGTATTTAAAAAATTTAGTGATAATGAAATTGGTTAAAGAAAAAATAAAAAAAAGGGGGAAAAAAGAAGAATAAAAAATATATAGAAAAATACATTTTATCTCTTGAAAAGTAACTATTTAGCATTCAATTAATCAAAATAATATAAAATCAAATTTTACTTTAAATAGTGAAAATATTATTTTTTTTGTTTTAATAAATGTCTTTATCTTTAAAATTTTCAAAATAATGATAATAAATTTTTTTAAATAAAAATAACATAATATATTAATATCAAAGTTAATATATATAACTGAATTAAAAATAAGATTAAAATATTTTTGGTAAAAAGCTTAAGTGAGGGGAGGTTATCCAAATCTAAGACTAGGGTATGCCGATAGTACTTACGGATCCCTTATTAAGTATGATTACTTGTGAGACTCGAATCAAAAAAAAATATTTAACATGTCTACTTGAAAGAGAATATAATTTAATTATAATTTAACTTGATAATAATTAAAGATAATTTTATAGTCAAAAAATATTTTGAGTAAAAAAATAAACATATTTTGCATATAAATAAAAATAAATAATATTTGATGATTGATAAAGGGTATATTTATTTTTTATTTAAAATTAACATATAAATAATATTTTAAAAGATAAATATATTTTGCATCAAATCTTAAAAAAAAAAAAATTTCTGAACCTTAAAATTATTTTTAAATCTAGAAACGAGAGACCATAATACTCTTTTCAAAGAAAAATAGGCCCAAAATACAGTATTTTGTTTTTAATCGCTGCCCACAGTTACAAACGAAAATTCAAATTGGTCTACCCTCTCCACACGGTATGACATTTGGGACAATGTATACATTTTTTTTTTTGGAATAGACCCATTAGGACAATATTGTTGATTAAATAAATATAAAGAAAAATAATTATGACCAATATATCTTAGGCCATTATCTCTACTTTCACATCCACCCACAACCCGCTTTGGAGTTTTAGCAAAAGCTTCTCTTCTCTTTTTCATTTTTGTGTGTCTGTGAATCTGATGAGTTGAAAAACAGAAGTAAGAGTTGAGCTCCGTTAGAATTTAAGGATA
>JBBYHM010027518.1:0-53445 GCA_038381775.1 Adansonia rubrostipa
TATCAGACTTTTTGACTTGGTAACAAGCATTTAAAAGAGGGGAGCTATTACATAACATGCCCTTATAATGTTCAAGGTTTCAACGTTTTCATGGGGACTTTTTATTGGTCTTTGTTTTTTTGGTCGTTTTGGAAATTCTCGAAGGCAAGGGAAGGGTTTTTTATTTTTTTTTTATTTAACAGTTAAGTTGAATGAGAACGTGAAAAGAAGACTTCTTTGATTGCAGCCATGGCTGGCTCCCACGGAGCTCTGACTTTGACCACTGAGAAAAGAAAAAAATCTAATGTTTACTCTAAACCTCCAGCTTTTCAAAGTTGGAAACTCTAGAATTAACAATTACTGATATTAATGATATTATTATGTATTGCTTCTCGTGCTTCTTTCTTTTCATTTAATAGCCACCTTTTACGTGCCCATGGTAAAACTTTCCATTTTCCCTCTTTCTTCCCCCACAAATTGCAATAAACTCATCATCAGTTTCATTAGCTGCTATCATCAGAGCATGTAGCAAAGCTGGAAAGCTTATTTTGTTTGGCTCCTTGCTGCTTCTTCTACTTTGAATCTGAAAAAAAAAAAAAAAATCAATTTCAAGAATTAAAAGTGGTACTTAGCTGAAATTTGGCTGTTAGGCAATCTTTCTATCTGCTTTTACATTTATTGTTGAGTAGGGAATAAAAAACTTAAGCAAGACTCAAGATGATAGCTATATATTAACCTTTAATGCTTATTCTATCATGGGTTTATCTTATAATATGGAAGTAACTGTGGCACTTGAGTGTGCAAGTGATCATTTAAAAGTTAAAACCTTGGCAAATTAGCCTTATCAAAATCGATCACCAAAATGTCATTTATAAAGAAGCAATTCAAATGAATTTAGACCTATCTTAGAGATGGGACGCTATTTTTTCTTTTAAGCCAGAGAGGAAACTTATGCCCAGATTTTCTTTGAATTAAACAGTGAAACTTGATTGTAACTTTTATTTCTACAGAAATAAATTTATCAATGTTCCCTGTTTCATTTATTTTCCCCTCATGTCTCCGATTTTATTTTCCGTCCTTTCTTTCTTCCTGTTCAATGGCAATACACAGTCGATTCCCTTTTCTTCTAGTTTACATCACAAAACTGCAGTGGGAGTTTGAACTATGTGATTCGGACGTGTGATAATAGTATGTACTTTTGCACGTTAGGGGTTTGCATTGAGGACTTAAATTTCAGTAGCGAATTCATTTTTTAATGTTGCTATGGACCTAATAGATATTATTGCAGTCAACTGAAATAGATATTGATAGCAATATCAATGATGAAAAAGATTTAAATCGTAAAATAACGATAATAGCATCATTTATAACATTATAGCCGCTATTTAAATTTCTGGCCTGCCCTTTCCGCTCAACATCATTACTTGTTTCTATAACTTATTAGCAACCGATTCAACTTTCCTATGCTGTCCGCCCCCAAGAACTGCACCTCAGTGTGCTGAACCCCCCCCCCCCCCCCGGGGTCCTCTTGTACTCCATTGGACAGTTGTAATGCATTTGAAGCACCATAATTTCAAGAACAAAAATGATGGGGCCAGACTTCTCAATTTTGCAGAGATCCAGACTCGGGGACTAGATTGGAGATTATCCATGCCTGATCATCCTAAGTTTGCTAGACCAAATAAAAGCATAACTCGAGATGCCATTACAATCTAAGAAGAAAACATGATCAGATCAAATGGTAAGTGATTATGATTTCTGAGCAAAATAACCTTGATTTATTTATTTTATATATTTTAGGCTTATTAAATTAGCTTATTTAAAAACAAAACTAGTTTTATTGATATGACTATATAGTTAATTAATTCTTTCATGTTAAGCTGTACAGAAAGCTGAAAAACTCGATTTCTTTGATTTCCAGAAAATAAGTAAAATCATCTAGGCTATGTGTAAATTAAAATGGAATCAAATTTCAGTACCATATTTCATTCTTAATGATGATTTAAAAATTGTTAAGAAGCAAAGTCAACAATCACCTTTTCATGCATGGGAAGAGAACATTATATACCTTTCCCCAAGAAAACAGAAGAAAAAACTAATATTTCAGTGTGACTAAAAATCTGGTTTCATCTTTCCTATAAATTAGATTCTGACTTAGGTTAATTGTAATATTTTATGTTCCAGGGTCTTTCATTTCCTATTTGCCTCTGTCATAAACAAAAATGTAAAAGAGAATATCTAGCTGGGGTGGAATAATGTTTACAGAATCTTCTCTTACCCTTTTGGAGATTTTTTATATAAAAAGATCATAATTTAAAAAAAAATTATAAATATTAAAATTTTAATTTTAATTTATTAAATATTAAATTTTAAAAATAATTGCATGAATGAATATAAAATCCTAAGTTTTTTCTAAGGAGGAAATTTAATTTAGCTAAGACTCGGATACACTTGTGAAGCACGTTTTATTCATTTTAATAATCAGTTAGAGATGTTGCCTTGTCGTTCTCTGTCCTTCATTAACTAAATTAATCTTTACATTTGATCTGATAAAAATATTGTGAACATTGTTTTTCCGACAGTTTAACCTTGTCTGGTCAATGATTTAGTCAATGTTGGAAACTAGCAGCCGGCTGCGCTTATGAATAGAGGAAACAATTCGGTGAGTTTGGGTAGATTTGGATCTAATTATTTTGAGTTTAAATTTTTTTTAAATTCAGGTTGATTTGGGTTCAAGTCTATTTAAGTTTGAGTCTTTTATTTTAAGCTAATTCGGGTTTGGGCCAATTCGGATTTAAGTTTATTTAGGTTCAGGCTAATTCAAATTTAGTTATATTCAAGTTTGGACCTTTTTGAGTTTAGGTTTGAGTATGTTTTATATTAATTTTTTATTTTACGTTAAATATTATCATTTTTATGTAATTTTAAATTATAAACCTAGATCTGAATATAACCTGGTCCAGCCTCAAAAAAAACCTTAGATTGATTCCATGGGCCTAGCTGTAGCCTGAAAAAATTTTGAATTCTAAGCTCCAGGTTGAATTTAGCCTGGCCGACTTATTTAAATACAAATCAATATTCATAATATTAAAAAGTTAATTTAATATTAATATTTATATATTTTATAATTAAATTTAAATAAAAATATTATTTTATTTAAAAAAATACTGTTTTGGGTTGAGCTTTCTTGAAACTTAAAAACTAAGACCCAAGCCTGATCGTGTTGGGCCTATTGGGTTGGACAAGCTGTTCAGCTTATTGGTAGGTCTAGTTGTTAGCCTCACATGTGATTTTTTTTTTTCATTTTTGATATGATATTAACTATTACATCTTCTATATTTTTTAATTTATCTTATTATTTTGTTATACTATTATCATACTCTATTTATCGTTACTTGAAATAATAATAATAATAATATTAATAATAAGAAAATATTTCAAAGAAGTATTTAAAATTTTACTATTAACACACATGAACTCTCAATATTTAATGACTTTAACTAATTAAATTAAAGAAAATGTGATAAATTGATGATATACTTTATTGAAAATATTTTCAAAGTTTATGATATGATTTACTTTTTGATAAATTATTATTTCATCATATATAGACTTGCTTAAGGGTCGGGCTAACCACCCAACTCAATTGGGCCTAGGCTCGAGTTTTCATATTTTTTGTGAGCAGTCCGACCCAGTCGGAACAATAATTTTAAATTAAAATAATGTATATCTTATTTAAATTTAATTAAAAAATATATAAATATTGGTAAAAAAATTTTTAATGTGATGAATAGTAATTTTAGCTTAAATAGGCAGGTTCAGAAACTTTAAATAACGGCTTGGGCTTGGGATTTTAAAAAAATTTGGGCCACGACCTAGCCTTACCCATGAACATGTTTAATCATATATATAAAATATAAATTAAGTTTTTAATATTTAATTAAATTATATATGGTATTAATATTTAATATTTAATCTTTAATTTATTTTTGATATAGTATTATCTATTATGACTTCTATATTTTTTTAATTTATTTTACTATTTTGTTATACTATTATCATATTCTAATTGCCATTACTTGAAGTAGTAGTAGTAGTAATAATAATAATAATAATAATTATTATTATTATTATTATTATTATTATTATTATCATTGTTATTACATTCAAAGAAATATTTAAAATTTTACTACTAACATACATAAACTCTTAACATTTTATGACTTTAACTAATTAAATTAAAGAAAATGTAATAAGTGGATGATATACTTTATTAATAACATTTTCAAAACTCATGATATGATTTACTTTTTGATAAATTAATATTTTATCATATATAGACTTGCTCAAGGGTTGAGCTACCCACCTAGCCTAATTGGGTCTAGCCCAGGTTCTCATATTTTTATTTTCAGACTAGCTTGGCCCGACTCGAAATAGTGATTTCAAATTAATATATTTTATTTAAATTTAATCATAAAATATATCATATTAACAAAAAAAATTCTTTAATGTAATGAACAACAGTTATGGCTTAAACAGGTGGGTCTGGGCATCTTAAATAAGGGCTTGGGCTTAGGATTTTAAAAAAGTTTAGGTCGTAGCCTGGCTCAACCCACAAGCAAGTTTAATCATATATAAAATATAAATTAAGTTTTTAATAGTTAATTAAATTGTTAAAAGAATATTAAAGAAATTTATAATTAAAGTTTTTATTTAAAAAAAATATTTAATTATAATTTTACCATATTTAATTTTAGTATTAAATTCAGTTCAGGCTTGCGTGAGGCTTGGGTTCAGGTTATTTCGAGCTCAGGTCGTCTCGGGTTTTGGCTTCTTTAGGTTCAAGTTCTATCGGGTTCAAGTCATTTCGGATTTAGATTTTCTCAGATTCAGGCCATTAACTTTTTGATTAAATCAGATTCGGTTCAGGTTTGGATTTTGTCAAGTAGGTTTTTCGGGTTCAAGTTCATTTTGCCCCCTTTCCTTATGATAGTGTTCATTTGGGTGAGGCTCTCATCTATTATTTTTTTGTAATTAAGGACATTTTATATGTAATTAAAATTTTGAATTATTTGATATTGATAAAGTTAATAAATAATTAAACATATATTTTATGTAAAATAATAATTTTATTAATACATAAAAATGTTTAAATCAAAATATATATTTATTGATTTATTATATAATAAGGAAAATTTATTTATTATGTTAACTAAAATTATGTCATGTTTTTTAAATAAAAAACATAATGAAAATCAAAGTTAAGTGGAGTCATATTGATAAAAAAGGTAGGATCAAAATTCCAAAAAATATATATATAATAAAGAAAGAAAAAACCTTCATGCTGCCATTGTCATCAAATGCAAATTATGACTCGGTCGGAAATAAAAGTGTCTCAACCATGACACATTGAAACTCCATTTAATTCCAGGGGGAGCTTCAATCTTGGTAAGTAAACTTCCCAATTCATATATTCTTATCATACTTTTTTTTATATTACTACGTTATAAATATGTTTACAGTATTTTATATTTTTATAAATTTTAATATATTAATAATTTATACTATATAAATTAAAATATTATTATATTTTAATTTTTTTATTATTTCATATAATTGTGTCATGTTTAATATTATCAAATTTACATACCAGATTCTGTGGCCACTTCCTGCTTACTTGAAAAGGACAAACATCCCAGCCGAGCTTCCAAGCATCATGTATCTTGATTTCTTCTTTGAGTTCATGCTTCTGCTTAAAGAAATATGAATCACTTATTGCTTCTGTACAATTGGAATTTAAATATAAATAAATAGAACATGTCCTTTGTTTGACCAAAATTTTGGCTGTCAGTGGCTATCAATTAATGAAAAATAAAGGTTTTAAAACTAGCGGCATGAAGCACGCAGAATTAGAAATTTGATCAAGATGCTTGACGTCCCAGTCAAAAAACCACAACAACTAATCCTTCCAATTATAAACAAATTTTGCATTTTACTTTTCTGGGCAGATGACTTTGATATTCTCGTTTTTTCCATGTTGACAATTTGGTTTTATAGTTGATCATCCAAGGACATCAATTTTATTACAAATTATTATAAAATTTGTATCAAAGGTTATCAAAATTGTTTTAAATGTTATCAACATTATATATCAAATATTACCAAAATTATAAAAAGGCTCAAACTTATATTAAAGATTATTAAAATTATATCAATGATATTAAAAATATATCAAAGTTTGCAAAATATTATCAAAATAATATCAAAGGTTTAAAAATTATATCAAAAGTTACTAATATTATATAAAATTTTACCAAAATTAAGTCAAAACCTATCAAAATTTATTAAAAGTTATCAAAACTATGCCCAAGTTATCAAAATTACGTCAAATGTTCACCAAAGTTATATGAAAATTACCAAAATTATAAAAAGTTTTCAAAATTATAGCAAATGTTATACAAATCAAAAGTTGCTAAAAGTATTACAAACGTTATTAAATTTATATCAAATGTTACCAAAACTATTAGAACTATACTCAAAAAAGGTTATCAAAATAATCTAAGGTTACCAAAATCCACTATAATGTCTAAGGGTTACCTAAATATTATATTAAAAGTTACCTAAATCTTTTAAACGTTATCAAAACTATATAAAATGTTACCAAATTCACCTCAAAGATTACAAATTATATCAAAAGTTATTAAATTTATATAAAAGGTTACTGAACTTATATCCCATGTTACCAAAGTTGTATAAAGGTTATCAAAATTATAGTAAAGATAATCAAAATGATAAAAATATATTAAAAGCTATCAAATCATAACTGATTTTGAAGGTTACTAAACTTAATCAAAATAATTACTAAAGTTATCAAAATTATATTAAAGATTATCAACTATCAAAAGCTACAAAATCTATTACAAGATTATAAAAAAAAGTGGCAAAATCATATTAAACATTACTAAATTTATATCAAAAGTTATAAAAAAAGTTACAAAATTATATAAAAATATCAAAATTACAACAAAAATTATAAAACCAAAATTATTCCAAACGTTAACAAAATCTTTAAAATGTTATCAAAAATAAATTAAAGATTATCAAATTTATACAAAGGGTTATTAAAATTATATCAAGGGAACATAATTTACATTATAAGTTATCAAAATTTCATCAAAAGCTACCAAAATCATGTCAAGTCAAAATTACCATAATTATATCCATGAGTACTAAAATTATGTCAGTGATTAAAATATATCCCAGGTTACTAAAAGTATATAAAACTTATCAAAATGATCAAATCATATCAAAAAATTATCAAAATCACAAAAGGTTAAAGTAAGTAACACTCATAATCCTCAAACTTTGGGCATATATTGTTTTAGTCCCTAAACTTTAAAACGTAACCATTTGACCTTAGATTTACTCGTATCATAACAAATTGATTCTTTCCATTAACTTTTTCTTCACATCTTTCATTAGCAACTAGCTACTAACATATATCATCATATATCATCAGCTGCTTGCTAACACGTCTCTCCATTTTTTCTTTATTCTTTAGTTCTTATTGCTTTTTCTGATTTACCTTTTTTTTTTTTTCATAAATAACTACAAAGAAAATAAATAATATATTGTAAAAGTTAAGATAATTTTTTACAAATATAATTAATTTATAAAAATATAAAATACTTATTTACCTTAATTTTATAAAAAAAATATTTTTATTTTTTTTTTGTTTCTTCCTATATTTCTTTTTTGATTTTCTCTTCTTTATGGATAAATAATAAAAAAATAATAATTTAAATTACATTTCAATTACTATTTTAATAAAAATAATTTATAAAAAGTATAAAATTTTTTATTCACATTAATTTTATTAAAAAATACTTTTAAGTTTTTCTTTTTTCCCTTTCATCTTTTAGTTTATCTTCTTTAAAGTAAAAATTAAAATAAATAATAATTTATTCTATGTTTTCAAATAATTTTTTAAAAATTAAATAACTCATAAAAGTAAAATATTTGTCTACATTAGTTTTATAAAAAAAAATGTTATTTTTTCATTTCTTATCTTTCATTTCTTCCTTCCTTTTTCTTTTGTTTATAAATAAATGCAAAGTAAAATAAATAATACTTTATTTATAATTTAAATTAATTGTTAAAATTAAATAATATATAAACTATAAAATGAAATAAAATATAAAATATTTTATTTACATTGCTTTTATAAGAGAAACGAAAATGGGAAGAAAAAGAAAGAAAGAAAAGGAAAGTAAAAAGAAATTATATAATTTTAATTAATGAATGTAAATAAGTGTTTGTTACTTTATAAATTATTTTACTTTAGCAAAATTAATTTATTTATAAAAAGAACAAAGAAATAGAGAAGAAAGAAGAAAAAATAAAAGTAAAATATCTTTATAAAATTAATGTAAATAAATCCATGTTTAGAAATTATTTGTTAAAAATTTAATTTAAATTATTATATAAATTTTTATTTATTTTTTGTATTTATATATAGGAAAAATAAGAAAAATTAAAAATAATTTTATAAAATAATGCAAATAAATATTTTTATAATTATTTTTAAAAAAATAAGGGTTAAAATAATATTTGGCCCCTATACTATAACTTAATTCACAGTTTGGTATCTAAATAAAAGAAATTCTCATTTTGGTATCTAAACTTTGCTTTTTGTTAGATGTGTTAGCCTAAAGCTTTAACGGTGCTAATGTGGAATTTTCTCTAAAAAATAGAATCAGGTAATAAGTTTTGAAATTTAAATTTAAAAATAAAAAATTTTATTGATGCAAACGTGGTATTACTAACACGTCAGCAATGCCACATGTTATGATTCATTGGTCAGAGAAAATGCCATGTCAACAGTTTTAAGCCTTGAACTAACATATGTGACTGAAGGAAAGGTTAGGTACTAATGGTCTATTTATTTCATGGAAAATAACTTTTGAAAAATGTTTTCTGCATTTTTTAGTGTTAATTTCACGGAAAATAGATCAGTCAGCAAAAAAATAAGAATGACTTCTCTTTTTCAAAAGCGGAAGATATTTTCTGGAAAATAACTCTTTATTAAGTAACATAATTTTTATATTCAAACTTAACTCAAGCCAAATATTATTATTACTAACAAAAATATTTAATATTTAATATAATTTTTAATATTTATATTTTGAATATTATTAAAAATGAATATTTATATTTTTATAATATACTATTTTATAATAATAATAATAATTATTAATATAATTTATTATTTCAAT
Organism: Adansonia rubrostipa; assembly: GCA_038381775.1. Classification (NCBI taxonomy): domain Eukaryota; kingdom Viridiplantae; phylum Streptophyta; class Magnoliopsida; order Malvales; family Malvaceae; genus Adansonia; species Adansonia rubrostipa. The sequence goes on from JBBYHM010027518.1 coordinate 9,255, forward strand.
AAAAATATTATTTTAATAACAAATTGTAACATTATCAATATTTTAAATTTAAAATAATATTTTAATATTGTATTCAAAAATGTTATTATATGACTATTTTAATAATAAATTTATATAAATTATAACTTATAAATATTTAATAATAAATATTTCAATAGTAAAATTAATATTTCAATAGTATAGATATATTAATAGAAATAACATTTTAATGATTATTATATTTTAAAAATTTATATAATTGGTTTTTTCTGATAAAAAGTATTATTTTAAGTATTTAATATTAATATAATATTTTGTTAAATAATATTATTTAAATATTACTATTTGAATATTAAAAATGAATATTTTAATGATAAACTGTTTGTAATGTTTTAATATTAATATCAATAATATAAATAATATTTAAATAATAATTATAATATTTAAAATATTTATATAATTAATGTTTTAATAGTAAATAGTATTATTTTAAGTATTTAATATTAATATAATATTTTAGTATTAAATATTATGATTAAATATTACTATTTGAAATATTAATAATTTAGAAATAAGTAGTTTTTAATATTTCAATAATTAATAATTTAATGTTTATGTAGTGTTGCTATTTGAAAAAAATAAGATTTTACAAAAAATAACCAAAAACATAAACCATTTTTCATTGAGTCATCCAAATATAAAAAATCTTTGCTTTTTTAAAAAAATCTTTACATTTTCAAAAAAACATTTTTTGTAAGCTATTTTTAGTGAAACAAATAGTCCGTAAATTGTGAATTTTTTCTTCCAACGTCAAATTATAAATTGGATTATAGTACAAGGACTAAATGGTATATTAACCCAATAAATAACTAATTTAATTTGTAACATAAATTATTTTTTTATTTATTTATAAAAAAATAGAAAAAGAATAAAGGAGTAATGAAAAAGAAAAAGAAAGAGGCACATGTTATAATCACCCGATGGCACATGTGGTAATTAAAGGGCTAACAAAAGGGTCCAATTTGTTATAATACTTGTAATCCGGACTAAATTGTTACATTTTGAAATTTAGGACCAAAATAATATATGACTCATAGTTTTGGGATTACAGGTGCTATTTACACAAAAATTATTAAAATCATATGGAAGGTTAGGTGTTCATAGGCATTACCTATTTATAGGCATTACCTATTTAAGCCTGAAGGTCGGCCTAACATTTGAGAGGATTTAAATAAAACTATTAGGTTAGAAAAATATGTTTGAACAAAAAAGAGGTTTGTTTAGAAAACATGTCAGCCTTGGCTTCAACGTTCAAGACTCAAGCCAACCCGACTTGATTTTAGTTATATAATATATATTAATTTTATTATATAAAAATAAATATCTAAAAAATATTACCATGTAAACATAAAAAATACATTAAGTTATTTATATTTTAAAACTAAATAAAAATTATTAAATTACTAAAAATTAAATTTTAAAAAATATATAATATAAGTAAACCTAAACAGATTCGGACTACTCATTTACAAATATCGAGGGCTTAGATAAAATTGGAGGTTTATATTTGGGACCTAACTTTAGTAAACATAGATAATGTTGCTACTTACTATGCTTAAACCCGACTTAACCTAGAAGCCGTTGTAGTTATTATATAGATAGTGTTAATCCATGGTTAGCGATTCTCTCACATAATCAAAATTATTAACAAGAACATTGGGCATTCAGGGGTTTTGGCTTCTACCGCAATCCAATCGACCTTAATTGATTAATTAATTTACTAATTAATGAAAGTTTAACCACTTACCCAACTATTCAGATTGGTTGGGCTTAATTCACATTTTAATGGCTAAATATGTTCTTTTGGCCAATTTATGGATTATATTTGGAATTAGCAACAGTAACATAAATTTTAATATTCATAAAACACTCCATAAAGTATTGAAAACAGACATTGAGGTTCACGGGCAACAACATAAATATATATATATATATATATATATATATATATATATATAAAATAGCATGCGATGCTATTACCCATGCTATTATAATGAAGTTTAGCTCAAGCAGGAGGTTAGAAAGCTAGCATTGCTATGCCGCAAAGGCATTCTTTTGCATCAACATCTCTCTGCATCCTAATGTACCCTTCTTCACCCCAGCTACTGCCCCAAGAGTTCTTCACCAACCAATACTTAGTTCCATTATCATCCACTCCATAACCAACAGCAGTAACTCCATAGTGCAAGTCGGTACCACAATCTCCCATAAATGCACCACTTGAGTAGAATTCTAACTCGAAGCCCCCAGCGAAACTGGTTGGTTTGCAATCGCCTTCTTTAATGCATCTTCACTATTGGCTGGCATATCTTCAAATCCATTAATCTTGGCCGCATGGTTGGCTTCCTTGTTGGTATTGCACCCTTCAACTCCCTTGTAGGGGTAATTCGATTCAGTTGTTAGGCCTTCGTTATTTTGGACGAATTGGAAATCATCGTCCATTAAACCACCTTGACCTTGATCCTCACCTTTGGTGTCACAGTCAATCAACTCTTGCTCAGACAAGGAAATTAGCTTACCTGTTGTTAGTTTAGTAACCCCCTCCGTGGCTTCCACTGCCGAAAACGCCCAACAACATCTTGCATTTCAACATTACATCAACAATTATAACATAAAACCTAGAGCCACACTAATTTTTCTTATTACAAGGAATTTTAACTTACCACATTGGCCTTGGTCCTTGATAAGCATTTTCACATTTGGAAGTTGAAGCCTCGTTTGAACACATAGAGCCCTTGAACCTATTTCGAGAAGCAATGAACTCTTCGTTTGTAAGATACGCAAATTGATTGATACCGAGCTTATAAGGTTTGGCATTGGCAGTATTGACAGATGGTATGAAGGAAATTTTGAAATATTTAGATTTGAGGTTCAAGTCTAATCAAATATATATTTTCTTCGATTATTAAAAATATTTATGGACTGAATTGAACTAAATCAGATATAGATAGGGAAAAATTTTGCTTATCCAACATTTAATCTATCGAATCAGGAAAAACCATTTAACCATTTAAAATATTAAAAAATATTTTTAAATTTTAATTAATAAAATTGACTTGGTGTCTCTTTACAAGAAGAAAAATTAACCATATTTAGAGCATTAATTAAGGAAAGAATTCACATGTTGTTAAATGAGAAAAAAAGTTAAAGCATGTACGATCTCTTCAAGTACGATCCTTGTCAGACCCAAATCGCAAGCGAACTCCGGTTCTCATGTTGCTGCTATTGTTTACACCATAAACGAATAATGCACATTGATAACATTACCAAAAAAAGTCCCCAGAACATCTAATTCTTTATATTTGGTAAAAAATAGGCTGTCCTGAAAATAGTAAAAGAATTATAAATATTAAAATTTAAGCTTTTAAATTTATCAACTGACTGCATGAATAATTAAGTTAAACTCCAGCTTCCCTCCCAACATCCTATTCATATCTCTGATCACCACACCTATCCCTCCAGATTTGCTGTTAACATTATATATATTATGTGTAAATAAAGTAGATGATATTATTGTCCGATATGTTATACACAAAAGAAAAAGAGAACAATTGGGGTAAGTAATTGATTTTAATTGAAAAATTACCGGAGTTATCCCTGTGCATTGATGCAGTTCAAAGATGCAATGGTCAAAAAGGAAACCAAAAAAAAAAAAAAATCTATTAAATATTGTGATTAACAGAGTTGGTACATGACAAAACCTTTGACAATAAGAGATTAATTTATTATTTATCACATTATAAGATATTATAATATATACAAATCAATATAATGAAATACACACACTTTGATATTTAAAAAATTGCATGATAAAACTTAAGAGATTATATGTTTGAAATTAAGAAAAACACATTTATTTTAAAAAATATGTATATGAATAAAAAATGATCCAATTTAATTTAAATAACTTGATAAGAGATTATTATATAATGTAATGTACCAATCATTAAGATAAAATAACAATATATTTATCAATGATCTTTTTATGTGTCTTATTCCGCATTGCATGGAAGATGTTATAGTTTCAAAATTAAAATTAATGCATTATGTATTAAATAATATGTATAGTGATAAAATATTGCAAACAACCAATTTTATCAGGTTCTTTAAAAGTATTGTTAAGATAACCTGATTTAAATTGTGTTTGATTATTAAATTAATCTCGTTTGAAATTTCTCAATCTTGATCAAATATTGTCTAAACCAATTTCAAGATTTGAGATCAAAATCCTTTCTGACATAAAAAAATTTTCATATCCTTACAATTAATTATTTATTATCTAATTGTAGATAATAATATTATTAGTTTATTGATTCATTTTGTACTTATTTCAAAAAATTCTCTCTTTATTACATGTTTTGCAATAAAAAATATTTACTAATAATTATTTATGATAATTATAATAAATAATAAATATTTTTGTTTATTAATTAATTTTGTAGTTATTTTAATTTTTTTATGACAATACTATCCAAATCATCATTTAATTCAAAAAATAATATCGACTTGAATTCAGGTTCACTAAATATTTGAATTTATTAAATCATTTTTTAAGAAATTAAATATAAAATTGAATAATAACTAGTGGATATTGAACAGTATTAGCTATCCAAATCTATTAATCGTATAAATAATGTTGATTTAAAAAATGGATTCGAATATTCGATACAATTCAAACAAAGTTGAACCAAATTTGAATAATGAATATCTGAAAGTTAATGTTAAAATTTGCTATGAATATTAAATATAATACTCAAATATGCAATACCCAAATCTCAAAATAATCAAATAGTGTCGGATATTAAAATTTTTTTGCTATTTATTACTATCTCTAGTCACAAAAGCTAAAAAATTCTTTGTTTACTTCTTAATAATTATTTGTTATAAGCACATAAATTACGACTATTTTAGTGAGCAATCCATTTTTGTTATTTGATCAAGAAATTGAGAAGGAGAAGAAAAAAAAAGGAAACTTACATATAAAGGGAATGGACTTTTTTTTTTGAGAAAAAAGGAAATGATATATTATAATTACATTCAAGGAAATGGAAACCTAAGGAATTGCATTTAAAGACCCTGCAATTACTTAAATGCCCTTAAGGAAAAATCCCAATTCTCTTAAAATCTTTACCTACACTAATTCCTATTGATAACTATTTGATATTAAATCAAAATTATTATTTAAAAATAAAAAATAAAAAATATTATATATTAAAGCTCAAATTAATTTAAAAACTAATAAAATTTTAAAATATTTTAAATTAAATACTGATACTATTTAAAAATAATAAAAAATAAAAAATATTTTATATTAAACTTTGAATTACGATTAAAAATAAAAATAAAAATAAAAATAAAAATATTTTAGATTAAATATCAAATTACTTTTTTAAAAAATAATAAAAAACTTAAATATTTTAGATTAAATATCGAATTACTTTTAACAAAATAATAAAAAAATTAAAAAACTATTTTATATTAAATCTTGAATTACTATTTAAACATAATAAAAATTTTAAAATATTTTATATTAAATCTTATATTACTATTTAAAAAATAAAAAATTTAAATATATTTTACATTAAATCTTGAATTACAATTTAAAAATAATAAAAAATTAAAAAAAATATTTTATATAAACCTTGAATTACTATTTAATAAATAATAGGAAATTTAAATCCTAAATTACTATTTTAAAAAATAAAAAATAAAAATATTTTATATTAAATCTTGAATTACTGTTTAAAAAATTAAAAAATATTTTAAGATAAATCTCAAATTACTAAAAAATAATAAAAATTAAGAAATATTTTTTATATGTATTTAGTTTAATTTAAATTGATAAAAATTATTTTATTTTGTAAGTGTTGAAAAATATATGTGTTGAAAAGTATGTAAAAGGGTTTGTTTCTTAGTGATAGGGTTGGTTCTCCTTTTGAAGAAGGGTTGGTTTAGTTAAAGTCATATGTACTTGTTGTTATCGTCATATGTCATTTCAGTTATACTTTATATATATATATATATATATTCTTTTATTAGAAAGAACCAACTTCTCTATGAACAGAACCAATTCTTAGGCAAAAAAAAAAAAACCACAAATCAAGAAAAAGAGCTAATTCTTCCATCGAAAAAATTGACTTTTTAAGCCAAAAATGTCATTTTTACTATATATACATTTAGTTAAAGTCATATACACAGGTTGTTATAGTCATATGTACATTCAATTATAGTCATATGTACATATTCTTTTATTTGAAAAAACTTACTCTTTTATGAAAAGAACTAACTCTTAAGCCAAAGATACACAAATTAAGAAAAAAACTGATCGTTCTATGAAAAAAATTGAATCCTTAGGCCAAGAATATAATTTTTACTCTATGTACGTTTAGTTAAAGTCATATGTACATGTTATAGTTATATGTATATTCAATTATAATCATATGTACATATTCTTTTATTCGAAGGAACCAACTCTTAGGCCAAAAAATACATAAATCAAGAAAGAGAACTGACCCTTCCATGAAAGGAACCGACTCTTTAGGCTAAAAATATCATTTTTATTATATATGTTGATATTGATTTTACTATAGGTACATATTGTTTTTACTGGATGTATATATTATCTTATTTGAACGAATTAACCCCTTTATGGAAGGAACTGACTCCTAAGCTAAAAAATGCATAAATTAAGAAAGGGAATCGACCCGTAAGCCTCAATGAATTGACTAATGACAAGAGAGAACTGACCCCTTCATACCTAAACTAAAATAAATCAATGCATTTTTTATTAGGAATTGACCTCCAATAGAATGAATAGACTCTTTCATAAATAAACGAATGGACTCCTTATGAAGTCAATTTTTTTCTTAGGGAGTCGGCTCCACTGAGAGCCATTCTCTTCTTATAGTAATCAATTCATCTTATTTCAATCACCATCCCCCACATCAAACCTTCTAAACATCTATTTTTTATTAGAAATTGCCTAAAAATCTAACTTTTACAATTATGGATTAATTACAACTGAGTTTTAAATAACTATAAAATTTCATTAGAAATGTAAAGCTGAAGTTCAAAAATCCATCCATAAAACTACTACAAATATGTTACCTCAAGTTTAATAACAATTTTAGTGTCACAAATACATGAAAAATACTTTGGCCATATACTTGACTATGATGGTGGTGGAAGATGAGAACTTAAATATCGACTAAATATATGGAATCCTGATAAGATGTATCATGAACCTGCATTAACCATATGATCAAGATATTAGTTCTTGGACGAGGCATGTAACTTTACAAATAGAAGTAAAAAAATAAAGCTTATCATTATAATTGTAAATAAAGCTAAAAAAAAATGAAGATAATAGAGAAATTGGAGTTGACAGATATGTAATATGCATAACTAGGTGATATTAGCTATGTACATTTTTTAACTTTTTACGTGCTTTTGAAAATAAACATTAACACTATATATATATATATATATATATATCATATTAACACCATGTATATATAAATCAAAACAATAACATAATGTGCATGTCACTATAATAGTATGTACATAGCTACATATCACAATAACTAAGGAAACCAACCATTTCACTAAAAGAGCTAACCTTTCCAAGAAAATATGCCCATTGATATGATGATAAAAAGTATAACAATATGTACATATAACATAATTATATATACACTTAACAAAGTATAATTACATTTTTACATAAGCGATGAAATTCTCTCTAAATTTCAATTAATTAAATTCTTATGTATTTTCAAAACCTAAAATTAACTAAGAGAGTCAGCCCCTTCACTAAGGGAACCAATTCTTTCACTAAAGAAGCCAACCCTTTCAAGAAAATTTGCCCACTTATATGTACATCTAAGTATAACAATATTTAAATATGTGTATATATATATATATATATATTATGGAAGCATACTGTACATGCTGTTCTAATACTATGTACATAACTAAATGTACATATCATTAACCACTCAATTTTGGCTCTTTGACTATAATAATGGATCAAAACATAAGTAAGAAAAACAATAAAATAGAAAATCATACCAAACTATTGCAATTAATACATCTATGATTCTTTAGTTGTTTGAAAAAACCCGAATTATTTGTGCATTTTTCTTGTCTTCACTCAACTAGCCATCACACCCTTCCTATATAAAAAATAAGCAAAGACTGGTAAAACTTTTAAAAAATCACTAGACATGATTTTCCCTAAATTATTATTAATCACTAGTAAAGATAAAAATGTAAATTAATTTCAAAGTTCTAATCCAATTAACTCTAAATTTGCTTCCTCTACGTTATTGTCATTTCCATAAAATAAAAGCAAATGACATTAATATCAAAATACAACTAGGTAATTTAAAATGATCACATTGTTGGAAAGATACAGGGAAAAGCTTAACTTATCTTGAAATGAGATAAAAATGGAATCTGCCAAAATATGAAGTCATGGAAATCCAAGTATAAATTACTTAGATCTTTCAAAAGTAAACATTACCATAGATCCCTTAACTATTTATTTAGTGTTGATTAATTGAATATTAACAAATTGATATCAAAGATTCATCTACTTCAGAGTATGAACAAATTTATAGGTTATAATATTCAAGTTCAAACTTCCATTTGCAGATTAAAATATCAAATACTACAAAACTAACAGTTCTAGCTAAATAATTTCCTAATTTTTACATACAGAAACCCTAACATAAGGCACAATCTCTAAAAGGTGAACTCTAAGTAACATTTTGAAGCATATAAAAATATAAAGAAACAAAAAAATAACTTTTATAGGTAAACCTAAAACAAAGCTTGATCATAGCTGTATCAAAATTGAAAATAATGTAACCCAAAAAAAAAAAAGAAATAAACCTTTGAAATTGTAATATTGATTCTTATAGACACTTCATTTTGTCTAGGCCAACACCCAAGGCATTAAAGTTCATCATTTACAACACCATCAAAGTCATTCAGAGGAGATGGATCAATGCCATATATTTCTAGCAAAAGTAAGGTGTTTTGGTGTTTGGAGAGTCAAAGTATGAGAAATCCACATTTTTACATGCATGTGTTGATAGTAGCCTATATTTATCGATACAAGTCCTCTACGTAATCAAAATTCAAAATTCCACTATTAGTATCAATACAGAAGTGCAATCTATTAATACATAAGTCAGTGTATCGATATATGAGCCACTTGTGTTGATAATAGCTTATGTTGTAGCTAAAATCGTTATTTTTGTCCAAAATATATCGATAGACAAGTTATTGTATCGATACAACCTGTTACGTATTGATACAAAATTCATAGTATCGATATATTCTAGGTTTGTGCCTAGATGTATCAATACAAAATTTATTTTATCCATGCACATTATAGTTTCAGCCTAGATGAGACATTTTTTACCTCTTGTTCCATTAGAGTAAACTCAAATTTGGCTATGATTTTGGCACCAAAAATCATCCAATACTAGACATAGCCCCAGCCACATCATATAAAATTTATTTTAGGCCTTAAGCATTGGATTGACAAATTTTGGAAAGGTCTATTAAAGTTGGCAAGAGGATATTTCATGTTGAAATATGATTTAATGTAGGGCAAAGGTGAGATTATTCATTTATTTAGCTCATGCATGTTTTTCTTTGTCTGTATGAATTGAGATTAACCAATCAAATGCTGTAAACTCACCTCTTTGTACCATAACTCATCAAATAGTACATAACAAATGCCCCAAAAGCCTATTTTCTTAGGTCATTTTTTTTGGCTGAAATGTATTCCCATATAATTTTATTTTCGTGCTCAACTATAGAGATTCACTACTATTACATCAGCCTTCAAAACATTTTTCCCTTAACCAAAGCTCTATTCCTATAACTTTCCCTTCGCTTCTCTTAAAACCTTCCTAAAACCTCTCATTTCCTGCATTTCTACCTCAAAACTTCCCTCCATAGATATCATAACTAAAAGCTCCTTTTTTTCATTCCTTTCTTGCTAATCCTTAGCAAAAAAAGGGAAAAAAATGACTTCAAAGTTACTTGGTTTGCTACTCAAAGACAAAGATAGGAGTTAAAGCTTCTTAGTAAAACTTTCATCTCTTCTCAATTTTATTTTTTGTTTTTTACTGTTTCCATCATTTAGTAAGCCATATCCATGTGATCATGACCTTATTAGGACTCTTATGCATTATTATGGCCTTGGTTGCGGTAGTTCTAGGATTTTTATGACCTTGCTAATGCCTTTATGATGTTTGGATGACCAAAAGTACCATATTTCATTTTAACATCAAAACAGTCCCTATTCTTGCATTTCATATCATGATTCCTCTATTTTCCCATACTTAATCTATGCTAAAATGTTCATCCTAGCATGCTATGGTATGATAATGCAATTTTGATGTATTTCTAGCATGTTTAGATTTATTAAATTTTAATTATGTTGTTTTGAATGCACATTCATGTTTGATGCTTGTACTATGTGTAGTTTATCACATGTTTGTTAAAATGCCTTTATGATTGCTTGCAAAAAATTTTGTTTTAAAAAACCCACAAGTTAAATCCATGCTAAATTCAATCAACGAAGACTAACATGGATTTAATTCTTTCAATCCATTGGTCATCCAATCCTAGGGATAAATCAAGCTTAAATGTTTTGATCCATGGCCTCAATAGGCAAAATAAATTATATTTTTAAGCCTCACAAAGTCCAAAAATATTTTTAAGTGTTTGATTAAAGCCTTATCATGAACCTTATCTTGTGACTTGATGGCATGGATAATGGGCGGTTCATTAACCCACTCTCTGGGATTTGGATTGGTCCGTTACTCTAATACCATAGACCCAAAATGCTAGACATTTGGATGTCTAGACCTTTGCACATGGTTAGGAAGCCCCAAACAGAAAACCCCCTTGTTTGGTATTGATAGAACAGTGATCTTGATTTGAAAAATTATTTTAGATCTTAAATAATTTTTATGAAATTTTATGGTATTTTTTCCTTAAAGGATATTGAATTATCTTTCTAAAGGTATCTTTTTTGCCCTTGGATAATTCCGGATGTAAGAGTTATGATTTTTCAAAGCTTTGCTATTTAGAAGCCTTGAAATCATTGACTCATATTCTTTGTGGGCCATTCTAGCCCATCATATGACTTTTGTTGGACTTTTAAATATTTTTCATAAAATGTTCAAGAAATTCCCTTTCTATAAAGGTATTTTTTGTGATTTAATGATTTTGAATGAGTCTAGGTGATTTTTCAAAGTTCACTGCATCTTTTTCCTTGTATGTGTTGTTGATGCCCCAAATTTGAATTCAAAAATTAATTCTGCCTAGGAAGAAGTATTCTAAGATTTTTGGAATATTTTTATATTAATAATTATCGAGTTCTCTTTCCAATGGTGTCTCATTTTCCATTAGAAACCTCCGAATCAATTCAAAATAAATTTGACAAAGTGGACAGTGCGATGCTATCCCCTATTTTTGACCAAGAAAAATTAATGAATTTTCCCGAATCACCTAATCAAGGCATTCAGATTCCTTGGAATAAACCCGATTAATTTCCTATGAGTTATGTGTCATAACATGGGTCCCATTAGGCTTGGATCAAAGCCTAAAAACTTTCTAAAATTAATTTTTTCTTATTTAAATTTTTAGGTTTAATTTAAAATCTATATTTTCAAAAAAAAATACAAAAATGTTTTGATTTCCAAAATTACTCAAAGTTTTCTTTATGAAAAATACTCCAAGCCTACCTTTTTTGAGGGAATACTCCAACCTCACTTTTTTGAAGGCATATTCTGACCCCACTTCTCCGAGGGGATGCTCCAAACCTGCTTTCCAAAACTTCACTAAAAATTTTAAAATTTTTTTTCTTGGATCACCCTAGATGTTCTTACCAAAACTTATGTTTTCATGTTTTTAATGACCCATGAATGCAAACACATCTCAAAATTGCTATTTTGGTTATTTCTCAATAATTAAAGGATAATTGTGAGATACATCCCAACTGTCCCTTTATTCTTTGGTTTGTGTGTTTTATTTTACGTGTTATTTAGTATCTTTCTCTTTGCCTAACTAACATATTTTTTTCTAGATGATAATTATGCATCCATGTTTTTTAAAATCGAGTTTCATAAAATTTAAGATATTTCTATGTGACTATCCCTGCAGTACTAGACATAGAACATCTTTTTTTATAAAATTAATTTAAGAACTATTTTATCAAAACTTCTATGTTTCTCCTCTTTTCTTCGGATGCATAGAGAGATATATTCTTATTATAAAAACTCGAATTTAATAGTTCTAAAATTACATCATAAGAAGGGGATTATATACGAATAATGACATGTAAAAATCGAGAAAACTAAAACCAACATAATCTATGGCTAAATAATACTAATTTAGGGCATCATAGAGGTGTTAATCATTCCCCATAAGTATTTGACTCCCAAACCCTTTTTAATGAACTCTAGTATGTGCAAACAATATAACTTGAAAATATCGATTTTAATAGGTGCCAATCACGCCTAGCCAAAAATGATCAATGGTGACTCCAAGTTGTTAGCCACTTTGTGGTGGCCATCCAAGACCAATTAGATAAGCTATTCACCCATCTCCCCTAATCCAATCATGAGGACTTATTACACTCCAATTCAAATCCCAAACCAAAGGATACACCTTTTTAAGTAAAGTGTCTCCATCGAACCAACTGAGGTATGGGCATATATGAACAGCTTAGCGACTCCACTGGGACTATATTTAAAGAGTCAAGCCTATAACTATTCAAATTTTTTTCGATTCTTAGTTTTCTCTAATTTTTGGTCATTATTTATTTTCGATCCCCATCTTTTCATCATCTTTGTACATAACATATATTTGTCAATATCTTTTCTATATTTGTTTTTTCTCAAGTTTGCTAAGGTTTCCTTTTGCTTGAAAAATGAATACATCAATTCTTTTGAAATGGTAATAATAAGTAAAATAGAAATATTTGTTTTTTTCCCACACACACCGTGCACCCACATTTGCATTACACTTTCGTATATTCCTTGGATAGAGATTAGCACCTTTATTAGGTAGGAGCGAGCTATTGTCCTCTCTAGCATCTCTTTTTTACCTATGGGCTAGAATATCTTTTGAGGTGTAAATTACCCCTGCTTCTATGGTATTCTTTGTATCCATTAAATAGAAGGAAATACATCCACCTGAATCAAACCTATTTTACGAAGCCTATGATAGGCCTAGGATTTGGGTGCCTTGACTATTCTTTCAAAAAACAGGAGTGATTTAAGAACCGATTTATAGTCAACCCATATAGTCAACCATAATAGCTAAACCATGTCAAACCATATTAAAGTGTTGCTAGAATAGCCTGAAAAATAAGACACTCAAGTAAACGCCACTTATCTTTTACTCCCCTTTATCATTGTTGCATAGGTGATGATGAATGAACATTGTTGCTGAGGCCTATGTTTTCTACCTTGGAAAAGGTTGTCTGTTTTAATATTTTATTAGGGCTTGTTATTATGCTGTTTGACAAACGCTAATACTTATTTTAAGTGACAACATATGAATGTTGTCATTGAAGCTCTTGTTTAAGGCATAGTAACATCTTTCAAGGAATAAAATCTGCTCAGGTAAGTCATTATGCTATTCAATTGATGGCTTAATATCTGTCAACTGCTAGATAATGGTGAGTGAAATTATTACCTAGATCCTCAGTAATGTCCTAAGAGGCGCTCATTATGGACAAATCATTGAACAAGCCATCATGATGTCTGGTAGATGGCTAGACATTGACTTGTAATCGGATAATGACAAGTGAATCATCACTATCCTGAGCATTAATTTTCATCCCAATAAGACACCATTGGGATAACTTTAACTCAGACATGCCATTATGCTATTCGTATCAATCTAGGTTTTAACAGGCAAAATGACAATACCCACGGCTTTTCTATGTTTGCTCTAAGAAGTTGTAATGCCACCAGGCTTTCTTTCTATGATTTATTTGTTACATTCTTAATACATTACTAACTTAATAGTTTTTGTTGTTATTTTTGCTGCATGCATCATGTCATCTCATATCATCTTGAGATAGTTAGTACTAAGGGTAGTGTCCATTAATAAGTATCTTACCATGGCACAAGCACTGGGTGAAACATTTGAAGATTTTGAGACAGTTAAAGTTAGGGAACAAAGATAGAATAAAGATAGGTTCCAACCCAAGTACATCTTAGAGATTCCAGAGTAGGCTAAAATGGTTTTTACATAGTTTAATCTTTAGGATTTGAAAGTCATGCAAAATGGTTAGGAAGACATTGACAGAACCCTTTTCATAAAAAATTACGGGGATATATTCTGTTGACCTAAGTTTGAGTTGACTAAGACTGTTATGAGCTGCTATACAGTTATAAAACCCCATGCATAGGTCTTTCAATTTCAACAAATAGGATCTAGTCCCAACTGTAGAAGAATATGGGGCCATGCTCAATATCAGAAAAGCCTAATTTAACAATATTTACTTCGAGTCAGCAAAGCCCATACCCTTTAAGAAAAATTGGCCAGTATGTTTAGGGTCAAAGAAGAATGAGTAGATTCACATGTAGTCAAACCAAGAAATAGTACATACATTATTTAGGATAGACTGGGATTAACCATGAGCACTCAGTCTGATAAAAGAAAGGTCAAGGACACTTTTGCACTAGTAATCTATTGCCTAATTATATTTTTGAGAGCTTTGGGACATACAGAGGTTGTCATAGTGGACATTTGCTTAAAACTGAGTTACCACATCAATCCTGCTCTTGCTAGCTTAGTAGAGAACATTTGATCCTCAGATTTTGGAAAGAAAAGGGATAAAGTACACTTCATCATATGTTTATCACTTTTGTATATATGGCTCTTCAATTTTTTTGGGGGCAAGAGACTGTTAAGCCAAATTTAGTCCCTTTACCAAGCTTTTGGAAAAGGAGTGGTCATAAGATAGTACTAAGGACTAGTGGATTGTACTGTTCCAAAAGCTAAGTGCCAAAAAGGTAACTTGGATAGTGCCATCGATCATTCCTAGCTTGTTTACGTACAAAGGCAACCCTTATTAGTGGGTGCCACTTAATGGATTATAGGGAAGCATCAACTATGCACCGGTCATGGCTTTATGGTAGTTTGTTTATCAATAGTTGTTCCTATAACTTATGGGCTTGGTGCACTAGATTTCAAGTACAAAGAGGATAACCACACTAGAAAGGTGAAAAAAATCTTTGATGCATTGAAGAAGACACATCGTATCATACTAAATAGAGGAATAAATAGTGACTCTAGCCTACGAGGATTGAATAGCCAAGCAAGTTAATGATATTGTGCTTTTAGTCAATAGTGAAGTTCCTCATATGCCAGAAAGTGACCCTTGTTTAAGATAGAGATCTTGAAATAGGAATTTGCACAAGAGAAAGCTGCCTTTGATTAAGAAATTCGCTAGTTACAAGAAGAAAAAAGCTAATTGAAGCATGAACGTCTAGTATGAGACCTTGTTAAGGTAAAGATTGCCATCAATGAAAACCTCTAAGATATGAAGAAAGACTGTGTAGCGCTTTAAAAGGTGAAATATCAAGGGGTCTACAAATCCCTAACCAAATGAAAGGTCAAATTAGTTTCTCTCACTGACGACCAAGAATCTTAGAAGGCTCAAGTGAAGGCAACTGAAAAAGAACTCATTAGGGTCCCTGCTAATGCATTAATTTATTAAAAAAGAAAAAGAAATCTACTAGCTTAGGTGCTAGTTCTCTAAGAAGGAAGGATTGAGAATGAAACTCTAATGGCAAAGGTTCAAGAATTAAAGCACTCTTTTCACGTCTAACAAGACCCAGTTAAAAGGTTATCAAAGTACTTCAAAGAATTATGCTAGAATTAGATCTCAGCCAATCAGCTTTATTAGAATACAGAGAACATCTCCAATATCTCATTAAATAGATTCAGTTGCTTAGGTTAGCGTAAATGACATAATCGAGTTAGCAAGATTATGAGATGAAATTTTACCTCTATACAAAACTATAGATAGGAACTATTGAATTTTCTAGAACTTATAATCAAATAATGCAATCGCGTGTGATATGTTCAAGTTTAATTACTATCGGACTTTTGGTTGTAACTAATGTTCTATTTATATGGAAGTTATTTATTCCGAAGCTATTGCCAAAATCAAACTATCCCTTACATTTGAATAATTTAAAATTTTTTCATTATGTTTTTTTTCTTATTCACGTAACATTTTTAGATAAACATGGTTTCGTTCTCATTCATTCATACATCACATTCATTACATCACAATAAGTCAATCCAAATTGCTCTAAAATCTGAGGGTCATCAAAACATAGAATCAAACATTTAGCACCAATGCAACACTCATCTTTATTAGAAAGTAATGAAAATGATCACTAAGCTCGCATCGAGAGACTTAAGGTTATGCACCGGGAGGCTCAAGAACAAATGCTTCATAAAACTGATGAATTGCAAACCTAAGTCGCTGAATTAACAAGACTATTGGCTGATGCTCTAAAGGATAAAAGGGCAAGCAAGTACTTTTCATAGGGGTAAACAATTGACTAATCCTAAAAGCGATTTAAATAGTGGATTAAAGCCACCGATGCTTATGAGAGGGCATCACATGAACAACAACCCCTGCAGCACCAATCCCACTGGCTCGACCATTTATCTACATAAACCTAACAACTACAGCTCATCTGGTTCCTAGGTATTAAGGTGTAGGCTCACCACTAACAAGACTATAGTTCTAGAATAGCAGTGTAAAAAAAAAAAAAAAAGAACTTCTCTGAAACCATGAAAGATATAAGCAAGAATTAATTACTAGAAAAATATCTTTGGGCTATTGAACAAAGTGACAAATTTGAAATTATAAATGCCAAACCTTTAAGTTTAGTTTCCAACCTTGTCATTCTTTTTAAATTTAAAGTGCTAGATTTCAAAATGTAAAATGGTACAATAGACCTAATTGCCCATATCCATATGTACTATTAAAAGTTACTATTTACAAAAGGAATGAGAAGTTATTGATTCATTGCTTTTAGGGCAACTTAACTAAGGTAATTTTTCAATAGATTATAGAGCTCAATTGGGCTAAAATTTAAACATTGGCAAATCTATCCTATGCTTTCCTTGATCAATACAAGCATGCACCTAACTGGCTCCAGATCATCTTTCCCTCATGAACATGGAAAAGAAAGCCAGTGAAAGCTTTAGGCAATATGCTTAAAGGTGGAGAAAAGAAGCTGCCCAGGTTTATCCCCATTGAACCAAAAAAGAGATGACAATCATGTTCATCAATACCATATAAACTTTTTATGATAAACGAGTCAAGAACGCCGCAAAAAATTTTGCTTACATGGTCATGTTGGGTGAGATGATTGATAATGCTATAAAAATTAGCAAGAAATCATAGGGAGAATTATCCATCTCGATTAAAAAGACTACTACCAAAGGCAAAGAGAATTAGGTGAATGCCATGAGTGTGTGTCCAACTAAGATCATTCAAAATCCATATCCTGTACAAAGTATGTAACGTGGCCTATCCAAGTTTTAATCCTTGCTCACCAATGCTACAACTGGTCTACTTCGCTAGATTGAACCCCACAATGAGTTTTGCCTTAAACCTTACCTAGAACATCACTCAGAGTGCTCAAGCTTGTAACACGAACAATGCTAAAGCCTCAAATAACCATCAGGCACCTCGAGAGAAGAAATATTTTGATCCACTTCTTTACTCTTATAAGGAGATTTATTCTAGCTTATTAGAAAGACAATTGGCAGCCCCGATGTTCATAAATTTACTGTTGCCTTTGTATCCCAAGTGGTATGACAAAAATGCTTATTATGAGTACCATGGCAAGGTACAAGGCCATTCCATTGAGAGCTGCACCTTATTCAAAAAGAAGGTACAAGGCTTGAAAGAAAAGGGCATGATTAAGGTCGAATAAGGGCTAACACCTAACATTAGAGCCAATCCATTTCTAAACCATATAGAGCTAAGAGTAAATGCAGTGAAAGATGGAAAAAGTTGTTGGGTTAAGAGGAATATCATAGAGGTTAAAACACCAATGAGTAAAAAAATCTCTAAATCCTGTTCATGCTAATACGAAGAGATGCAAACTTTACAACATTACTCAAAGTTCCTAGGGCTAGTTTAAAGAATAATGGATTGCTCAAAAATTAAATTCTATGAAGAGAGAAACATAAGCATGAGCATATCTATCAGTGCCACGGATAAGGATGGGAAAAACCCTTTTTATGTTGTCAGAAGGCCACTAATCTTATTTGCCAAGTACTTTGATGTCAAGGCTACCTTTACTCAACTTGTACTACAAATGTTCATGTAGCTCCTATCCCATTTTCCTTATAAAGAGGACAAGGTGGTGCCTTGTTAGTATGAGAGTAAAACTATGATCATTAGATAGTCCAATCAATAAGCCACTAATGTATCTCAAGGGTGAGCCACCTAACTCATAGTTGTAGATGTTATGCCTCGATTACATCAGAAAGTTAAGACTAAAAAAAAAAATTGCCATTATCCCTTAGGCACCAAAGATAATTGCAAAAAAATCAGATCTGACAGTCATTAAAAAACTAGTAAGTGAGTAAGATGCTACAAAGTTCCTTAAGTTCATCAAACACAATGAATATAGCATCGTTAACCAGCTGAATAAACAGCCAGCAAAGATATCGATAGTGAATGCTAAGCACATAGGAATGCCTCTTTAAAAGTTTTGCATAAAGAATATGTGCTTCATGATATCCCCATAGGCAAGTTCGACCAGTTGATAAGTAAACAACTATTTTTTTTAGTGGTGCTAAGATCTCCCACGCAGGGAGAGGAAATTACAAAGCTATACAAATCACTACTTACTATACAAAAGCACATTACATAAGGTTCCTATTGACAAGTCAGACCTGAATGTAATGCCTGTATCTTATTTGAATAAGCTCTCTATTGACACATCTCATATCAAGAATAGGCACATGATTATGCGAACATTTGATATGACCTATAAAGAGGTTATGGGAAACATCACTATCCCACTTCAAATTGGCCTATACACTTATGAAATAAACTTCCATGTTATGGACTTTGCTTTATAATACAATTGCCTATCAAAAAGCCATGGATCCACTTTAAGGGGTAGTACCATTTTCACTACATCAAAAATTAAAGTTTATAATCAGAAACAAATTCATTAGCAATAGAATGGAAAAGAAAATTATTGTTGCTACCTTAACTAATATCTCTTTTTAGTTTTTTGAGTCTTTTAATGCCACTTATATTAAAGAGGGTTTACCAATGGTTGAGCCTTATTTATTGAAGAGTACTCATTTAGGTTTTAAGTTCATTGTCAGTAAGGGTGCTTAGGCTGGAAAAGGACTTAGGAAGTGTCTTCAGGGAATTACTAGAGCTCTAAAAGTCACCAATCAGATTGACAAGAGAGATTTGGGTTTTAATCCTAATGCATAATAGCAGAGAAAGCAAGCCTAAAAAATTGTGAGAAAAGAATGGCCCATCTGTTAGGTCAAAATTTCAGATGGGAACCCATGATGTTTCCACTGCTATAGGAAAGCTTTCATACAAGAAGATGCATTAATCTGATTGAGGGAGGAACTAGCTCTAATAATATTGTGACTGTATTAAGTAAAGCATTTGGGGATTTCTTTATCAATGTAATTGAAGAGTCAGGAATATCAACAATGGCCTACAAGACTAGTTCATGCCCTTTAGGGTTTATTCTGAGGTTTAGGTTAAAACAAAAATTCTCATACTATTCGTATCTCATTCAAAGTAATGCTAAGAACTAAACCTATATGCTTTTGCCCAGGAGCATTGTAGGATCCTTTATATGGACATCCTTTATTAAGTATTATTAATAAAATGACTAAGACACAATGCATTTTATCTTTAGAGTCCCATTTTTATTTCTTGTCAACTTTTATACTTTTCGATACATATTTTTTTTCACCTATGTTATTCTTTTTCCATATTTTTAGGTACTCAAATGAAAATGACATGAGTATTCTTGCTAAGATTCTAGAAATGAATTTTGAATAATTATCTGTATTGGCAAGGTTGAGTGTGAGAAGGATTTCTAGGAAAGCCTTGTGCCAGTAGAACAGTTAAGGTTTATTAAGTTGAAGGAAAAATAGATTTTACCCTATAAGGAACCTATTGAAACCATGAATCTAGGAATGGAGGAAAATTGAAAAGAACTCGAGATTGGAATATCCATATCAATCCGAACCAAATTGATAAAACTTCTCTAAAAATATTAAGATGTATTCACCTAGTCTTATCAAGACATACTCGAGTTGGACACAATATCATGGTTTACATACTTCCCTTAAAACTCAAATGTACACCTATATAACAAAAGTTAAGGAAAATGAAAGCATAAATGCTTCTAAAAATTAAAAAAAAAAAGCAATTTGATGAAGGATTTCTCGAAGTAGAAAGTATCCAAAACATGTAACGAATGTCATCTCAGTCCCTAAAAAGAACGGTAAGGTAAGGATGTGTGTGGACCAAGGATTTAAATTAGGCTAGTTTGAAAGATAATTTCCCTTTACTTTACATATATATTCTGGTAGACAACACTGCCAAGAATTCCTTATTCTTCTTCATGGATGAATTTTTAAGTTATAATCAAATTAAAATGCCACCCGAGGACATGGAGTAAACCATTTTTATGATCATGTAGGGAACTTTCTACTATAGAGTTTTACCTTTCGAACTCAATAATGTCGATACGACATATTAGAGAGCAATGGCAACATTGTTTGATGACCTCCAAGAAATAGAGATCTATGTGGATGATATGATTGCTAAATCACCAAAGGAGACTGATCATGTTGTCAATCTTTAGAAACTCTTTAAATGGCTATGTAAATACTAGCTTAAGCTGAACCCTGCTAAACGTATCCTCGATGTCATTTTCGATAAGCTATTGGGCTTCATTATGAGTGAAAAAGGGATAGAGGTGAGGAGTTTTCTAAGGAGACTGAACTACATAACTCGATTCATATCTAGCTAATATACATATATGATCTAATCTTTTGACTATCCAAAAACAAATTCTCAGTGGAATGAAACGATGAGTGCCAAGAAGTCTTTGACAAGGTCAACCGTTACTTGTCAAACCCATTAATACTTGTGCCACCAGTGCCCAATTAGCTTTTAATCCTATATTTATCAGTTTTTGACAAGTCTATGGGCTGTGTATTAGATCAACATGATGAGTCAGGTAAGAAAAAGCAAGTTATCTACTGCCTGAGCAAAAAGTTTATAGAATGTGAAAATAGTTACTTTGTAGTTGAGAAATTATGTTATGCTCTAGCTTGGACAGCTTGGAGATTAAGGTACTATATGTTATACCGCACCATGTGGCTAATCGCCAATCTTGATCTCATTAAATACTTATGTAAGGCCCCTATTTTGTTTGGAAGGTTAAACATGTGGCAAGTCTTATTCTCTGAGTATGATATCACCTATGTGAATCAGAAAGCCATTAAAGGTAGTAAGATAGTCGACTCTTGGCAAGTTGAGCAGCACATGACTACAAACCATTGGATTTTGAATTTTAAAATGAAAATCTAATGTGCATATCCAAGACAAAAAATACCACTAATTATAGACAGTTTTAGAAGATGTATTTTGATATAGCTTTAAATGCATTGGGGTATGGAATCGAGGCAATTTTGATCTCACTTGATGAAAATTATTATCGTTTTAATGCTAGATTGAATTTTGATTATATTTAGCATAATATGAAGCTTGCATCAAAAGGCTTTAAGCCACCATTGAAAAGGGCACTAGAATATTGCAAGTATTCGAGGATTTAGCCCTAGTAATCTATCAACCTTAAAAAGAATAGGAAACCTAGGATGCTAAGCTAGTTCAATACAAAAGCTAATCTCTAAACAAGACAGCAATTTGATAAAACTAGCTTCTAGCATTTGCTGTCATGAGGAAAACCAAATGATCGATGCTTTGGCAACCTTGTCATCCATGTTTGAAGTAAACTAAGAGTCAGAGGTTACAACCATCTAAATGAGAATTTATAAAACCCAGACACATTGCCAAAACATAAAAGAGGAAAGAGATGGATTATTGTGGTCATGACATCCTCTGATCCGTTAGGGACCAATAATACCTAGAACATGCTATTTAAATTGAGAAGAGAACTATCCAAAGAATGGCTACAAGCTTTGTTTTGGATCATGGGATCTTATATAAGAAAGACTGGGATCAGGTAATACTTTGATGTATGGATGCCTCTGAAGCTAAGAAAATCTTAAAAGAAATCCATGAAGAAATTTATGGCACACATGCCAATAGACACAGAATGGCCAAACAAGTCATGAGATTGAGCCATTATTGGTTGACACTCGAGAAAGATTGCATCAGCTATGCCTGAAATATCATAAATGTAAAATCTATGCAGGCAAAATTCATGTCCCAGTAATACCTTTGCATGTCATGATAGCCTCATGGCCTTTCTCTATGGGGCATGGATATGATCAAACCAATCACCCCTAAAGCTTTTAATGAGTATCACTTTATTATGGTCGCCAATGATTATTTCACCAAATAGGTAAAGGTGACTTTATATGCCAATGTCACCAAACCCATTATATATAAATTTGTGAAGTCATACATTATCTACTAATATGGGCTACCTAAACAAATCATCACGAATAAAGTGCACAACTTGAACGACAAAATGATGTAAGCATTATGTTTTTAATTAAAAATCCAACATCATAACTTATAGTTCTATTGCCCAAAAATGAATGGTGCAGTTGAAGCAACCAATAAGAATATTAAAAAGTAGTTAGGAAAATGACTAAGGCATACAAGGCTAGCACTAAAAGTAGTCATTTGTGCAACAAGTATATAGCATAGTGGTTTAGACTTATGGGTGCTACCTAAGTTTCCCTATTCTACGGCATAAGGGCCATTTTGCATATCAATGTTGAGATCCCCTCACATAAGGTATTAATGGAATCACAACTCGAAAAAGCTAAATGGGTTAAGGACCAATATAAGCAACTTAATCATATTAATGAGAAAAGGGTAAAAGCTATATATATTGGGCAAATATGCTAAAAGCACATAAGAGAGCCCATAACAAGAAAGTCCATCCTCGTCAATTTCAAGAAAGTGACTTAGTGCTTAAAAGATCCTCCCAATCCATAAAGATACTCGAGGAATATGGACCCCAAACTAGGAAGAACTTTACCTGATAAAATAAGCCTTTTTTGATAGAGCTTTGATTCTAACCAACATGGATGATGGTGACTTACGCAGCACTGTCAACTTTGATTTTATCAAGAAATGCTATACTTAAGGAAGATTTTAGGATAAAAATCGAGAAGACATCTTGTAATCTTAAAAAAAAAAACCCTCGAATGAAAACCTAGAAAGGCATCTAAGTAAAACCTGCTTAAGTTGAAAACCTGAAAGTGAGGCTAGGCAACCAAAGCTTACATTTGCCCAAACCTAATCAAACTGAGACTACCAACCTATCTATCCACCATATTTTGACTAAAAAAATAAATCATAACTTAACTTATCTAATCTACCTAACCTAGCCTACTAAACCCTACCTCTACTCAAACTTAGAGAGAAAAGGTAGTGTGCACCTAAGCTCGAGGCAATCACCATATTATGGGGTAATCTAAAAGGGTTCCTCAAAGATCAGCCAATACTAGAAGGATTGATCACTCAAGAAAGATCTTCAAAAGTGCTTAACAGAAGATTCATATCATTAGCATCAAGAGGCACTAATTACCTATAAAATCTATCCTTGACATCTCATTGTATATCTTCATGAATTGATCACTCAAGAAAGATCTCCAAAAGTGCTCAATGAAGGATTATTCATGAATTGTACTCTTCTCCTTTTTACAATGAAATATAATAATTTTTTGGTTTTTAATCCCTATCTTGTCACACCCATATTTCATATTGCATCATGCTTATCATTTAGTTGATAATGCTTGATAAATGTACAAGACTGATAACAAGATTTCCTAGCATTACTTTGAAGAAAATGAAGATTTTACAAGAAATCTTTCAGAGCTAAAGACCAAGAATAAACCTTGGATCCATAGTTGTTTTGCCCATTAGACCTTCATCACCACGTGCCAAGCCTTTAAAGCTTCGGACGATCCAAAGGGCATAGCGCGCTCGACTTAAAAATAAATGATGATTGGTTGCAGTTGAGGTTTTAAGCTATTCCTTGATTGGAATTTGGATTAGGCATAATGATATGAAGGGGATAGGGACTGTCGGATGACTCACTCATCCAATTAGACTTGGATGGCCACCATGACGTGGCCATAAACTTGGAGTCACCACCGATCATTTTAGGCTAGGCAAGATCAGACACCTACTCAAAATAATATTACGAGTTACAAAATTTGAAAAACTGATTTCAAGGTCTACTAAGTCCAAAGATTCATTGGTTGGGCTTGAGAGTTGGTTATGCGTATGGAAGGACTAGCATCCCCACCTAAAAATGATACCTATTAACTATATCTCACTTTGGTCTCAGTTAAATTAGTTTAATTTGGTCTTTATTTAGATATAATCCTCTTTAATGTATTTGGAAAATATGAATCCGTGATTTTTTATTAAAAAAATTAGATCACCTATACGCCTAAAAAATGTGAGGAACATAAGGATTTTTTATGAAAACGATGTCCGTATTGGATTTTAAAGATTGGATGTTTTGTATTAGGTAGTGAAGAGATACCAATACAAAACATCGCCTCATAAATTTCCTTAGAAAATGAATTTTAAATATGGATGCACAATAACAGTACAAAAGGAAACGAGTTAGTGAGGTGAAAAATGAGAAATATAATATTATCATAAACAAGTAATCACAAACAAAAGAACATAAAAACGGAGGGGCAATGAAAATGTATCTCATAATTACCTTTGATTATTGAAGAATAACCAGGATGACAATTTTAGAGATCGGTTTAGATTCGGTGGTAATTTGAAGAACAAAAATGATTTTTATCAAAACAGTTTGAGGCATCTAAAAGAGAGAAAATTTTAAGCTTTTGAGGTAAAAGCGGGATTAGAGTATTCCCTGGGAGAGGTAGGGTTAGAGTATCCCCTAAAATAGAGTTATAAAAATAGCTAAGATTAAAGTGAAATTTTAAATTTTTAAATAAAAATGGGGTTGGAGCATTCCTTCTAGGTAGTAGGGTTAGAGTATTCCCAAAATTTGGAAAACATTTAGGAATAAGGAGAAAATTTAAGTAAAAAAATGGGTTGGAGTATCCTCTTTAAGCAGTGGAGTTGAAGTATATCCATTAGAAAAATTTTTATATGAAATTTTATTTTTTGTATTTTAATCTTAATCCAAGTCAAAAGGGGTTGATATTGTGAAGGAGACTAAACGGGTGCATTTCAAAACATCCGAACATCTCGATAAAAGGAGATTCAAAAATTAAGTTAAAAGTAGGGGACAACATCGTGTCATCTCCATTTTCGAATTTTTTTAGGACATCCGAAAGCTTTAGGCGTAAATAAGGTACCGTTGGAAAGGTAAGTCAACAAGGTTTAATATAAAAATATTTCAAAAATTCTAGAAAATCACTTTCTAGGCAGAATCAATTTTGGAATTTAGGTTCATCTCAGCACTGGCAGCAGGTACAATTAAAAGTGCATTATGGATTTCAAAATATTATTTTAAGCTTATCCGA
The DNA here is from genome assembly GCA_038381775.1 of Adansonia rubrostipa. Classification (NCBI taxonomy): domain Eukaryota; kingdom Viridiplantae; phylum Streptophyta; class Magnoliopsida; order Malvales; family Malvaceae; genus Adansonia; species Adansonia rubrostipa. The sequence continues at coordinate 35,088 of JBBYHM010027518.1, forward strand.
GTTCGTTAGGTCATGGATAATACCTTTTAGGAAAGGAAATTTTATGATTTTTTTGGGAAAAATATCAAGAAATTTTTAAAAATCATCTAATGGTCTAAAATGGCCAAACAGAAAGTTGTATGCTAGTTCCAAGGGTTTCGGACAGCAAAGGTTCAAAAAATAATCACTCACTTGTCTGGGATGATCCGAGGGCAAATAAGACACCGTTAGAAAGATAACTCGATGCCCTTAAATGGAAGAATATTAGAAAAATCAAAGGAAATATTTTACAGCTCAAAATAATTTTTCAAGTTTGAACTAAAATGTTACCAGAGAAAGAAATAGGGCAATTATTTGATATTCCAGTTTTTTGAAGGTAGACTCAAGCTAGAATGTCTGAACATTCATGACAAAAGGTAACACGGGTGTCACAAGTTCATTCCACAATCTCATAGAAGTTTGGGATGATGGAACAACCTGTTGATAATGCCATCAAAAGGAACATGGAAATCAAGATCAAAGATTAATACTAAAAAAGATTTCCTTTTTTTTTGAAAAAAATAAACTTATTTCACCATGAATCCATAGCTAAAATGTTGATTTGCCCTTAAGATTAGGAGACCAATTTGATGAAAACATTAAGTCCATGCTTCCCTTCATCTATTAAAGGTAACATGTACTTAACTTGGGGAAGTTTATAAAAATCAGTTTGTAAGAGACAAGCAAGCATTTTAATAGAGATATCATGAACAAAATATAGCACATACAAAGATGACATGGATTAAACATGCAAACAAGCAAAGATGACATTTTGACATGGAAATGGGTGACATAGATGCAAAAAGATGACAAATAGGGTATTTGGAGATGATATAAACATGTTTATACAAAGGAGTTGATGTTGGAGTTGTTAAGATAGCATTTTTATTTTGTGAGCCTTCTTAAAACACAAGAAAAATATTTGAACATATTAAGACACATTAAGGTGACCATTTAAATATGAAATGACCATTGAATATGGAAGGAACATGGCAAAAGGTGCATGAAAAGAGGTTATACGATGATGAAAATGAAGCTTGGTGAGTTTATATATCTAACAACATCAAGGTGTCAAGAGGATCATTAAAATCCTAGGACTATCACAAGCAAGGCAACAAAGATGCATGGGAGTATTATGAGGGTCATCACAACATGAAGGGTTCACTAAAATGAAATGGATAATCAAAACAGAAAATGTCTAGAACAAGGTAAAAAAATACTAGCAAAAGCTTAAACTTTTCTCCTTTTTAAAGTAGTAACTTTAAGCTTAGTCCCTTCCCTCTTTTTGCTATGTTTAACAAGAAAAGGGTAAAAGAAAGGAGCTTTCTAGTAATGTGCTTGCTGATGGGGTGTTTTAAGGATGAAAATATGTGAAAGATTGAGTTTTTGAAGGTGTTCTGATGGTGATTTTAGGAAGCTATAGGAATGGAGGTTGTTTGAAGGTGAAAAGAAATGGAACAGTGTTTTTGGTGAACTTTTAGAGTTGGAGTTGCTAGAAGATTTATGGGAATAGATGTAGATTTTTCTGGGATCATTGGAAAACTTTTTTGATGGATGAATTTTTTTTTCTGAAACAGCTAGTTGTGTTTGATTAATGCTCAGCCCCTGCTTTTAGAAGACCATGCAAGGGCATTTTTTATTTTTTCCTTCTATACTAGGGGACATCTTCAGCTACCATGCGCTAACTCTCTTCTTATTGGTTCTACTAATATGCCTGCCACACCCTTTTACACCTATATATCTTATGAAAGTGACCTCATTAATTGTTTGGGCTCTAAAAATTTATTTGAATTCGTTAATGAACCTATAGTTGAGGTTTGCAATGTTTTATGATAGTTTTTGGTGCAAAAACATGTTTAAATTAGGTTTTTTAAAGGTTAAAAAATGGCTCAAACTAGGCAAAAATGCTTTGGTGTATTGATACAAAACATGTTGTATCGATAAACAAAGTATTTTTTTACTCCTAAGTATCTGTACAATGAGCTATGTGTCGATACTAAAAGCAAAAAATATTTCTAGTCTTAGGACTTAAAGGCCTATATCGATATGTAATGGATTTGCATCGATACTCATGCTTGTGTATCGATATTTTTTGCCAAAAATCAAAGCTTTAGCTACTTCCAAGGTCTGTATCGATATAAATATGCCAAGTATCAATACTAAACCCTCTTGTATCAATACCACATGTGAAAATTCAAGTTTTTTGCACCATAAAAGTCTCGTATCAATACTTATGCCCTAATATAAATTGTACGTACCTATGGTTTCCTGATTTACCTCAACTTGGTCACAAACGATGGGAAATTGATTCGTGTATTCATTTGAATAACCTTGGTAGCACCATAACAAGTGGCCTTTGATGACACGGCACCTGGTAGTCATCCTCTAGATTTTATTTCTATTTTTTGATTTTATCATCTTTTATCAAACTCTTAGGATGCCAAAAATTGGTCCAAACAAAATGAGTGTCTACAGCTACCTCTCTTTGGTCGTTGCTAAGTATTAGGAATAGGGCAAGACAAATAGACACTATTTTGTTCAGATGGGATGATAAATTTATGTGCCTGCTGAGAAATGGAGAGTTATTTATTATCATGTCGAGATAGGTTAAACAACTTACAAAGAAAAAGATTTTGATTAGTTTTATAAGGTTTGACCTCTTTACTAGGTTGTTTTTCATTTTTTTTTCAAACATGTGCCATCAACTTGTGTGAGCTTTAAAGAAGACATCTGGCTTTTCATGGACCAAGGTGGACAAGTGCCACCAACTTGTGTGGGCCTTAAGTTAAGTGAAAAAATAGATTCAGCTCTTTGTGAACTAAGGTAAATAGGTGCCACCAGCTTGTATAGGCTTTAAGGTAAGAAAATGTCCTACTCTTTGAGGACTGAGGTAGGTTATATGATGCCACTAGCTTTTAGGTGCTTTAATAAGTATCCCACTCTTTTGAGGACTAAGATAGGTAGTTGACATTAGCTTATGTAAGCTTTAAGGTAGGGAGATGCCCTGCTTTCTAAGGACTGAGGTAGATTATGAGGTGCCACCAGCTTGCGTGGACTTTGATAAGCATCCTACTCATTGAGGGCTAAGATAGGTAGTTACCACCAACTTGTATAGGCTTTAAGGTAGGGAAGCTTTCTACTATTTGAGGACTGAGGTAGGTAAGTGCCACCAGTTTATGTGGGCTTAGAGGTAAAAAAGCGTCTTGCTCTTTAAGGATTGAGGTATTTTGCCACCAGCTGTTATGGGCTTTGAGGTAGGGAAGCATCTTATTCTTTAAGGATTAAAGGAAATGAGTTTAGATACTCTTCTTGGGTGATTTTCAATAAGCAGGTAAGGTCAAAGGTATTTACTTAAGGCCTTTCAGGGTTTTTAAAATTAAAAAATGATACCTTAGTTTCCTTATAAATTTGATTCTGTGTACAAGAGCTAATGCCTATAAGATGTTAAACGTTGCATAATGCATGGAGATGCAAATGCCTGCCTAATATATACGAGGGTGATAACTTTAAAGGCCTAATCCAATGGCTGGGTTTGGGCTTTCTTTAGCTTTGGGGGGCAGCTTTTTGCCCAAGGTTCGTCAATCTTTCTTTGGATTTCCAAACGCTGTAAGTGTTAAGGTTGTCCCCTCTTTAAAGGTACAGGAGGTTTATGACCACTTACTGAAGGGAGGTTTTGAGTATAATATCTAGATATGGGGTCCCAATGTAAGACCGATTATGGCCCTAAGAGTTTATTCTTAGTATTTAAACATTAAATAAAGTTTATGCAAAGTTCTATCTTTTGAAGTAATGCTAGGAAATCCTGTCATCAGTTTTGACCATTTATCAAGCATTATCAATTAAAGGATAAACATGATGCAACATGGAATACAGGGTTACAAAAAGGTTGTGCAAGAAATCAAACCGTTGTATTTTCATTCACAGAAAGATGGTGCAAGTTGTGACAAACTTATGAAATTGTGAAAAACTTTGGAATACAAAATAGATAAGAGGAGTCTTCTTTGTCAATTGGCTTTGATGTTGGTGACATGAATTTTCACTCACTGCCTTTGAAGATTTCTCTCAAGCTATTAATCCTTTTAAAGTTGGTCGACTCATAAAAAGATTCATTTAATTGCCCCATGGTGGAATAAGGCTTTAAAATTAGGCGGTTCTCATTTTTCAAGTACAGGTATAGATGACGTTTTAGCGACATTGGTCAACACAGAACATATAGGTTAGGTTATGACTTGGTGTCTTAGTTAGAGTTATGAATATGGGGAAGATTGGTTTTGGGCTAACGATAATTTAGGCTTGGCTTTATTTGAATGAGGAGATCTGATCACTTAAGTCGCCTTCTCGAGTTTTCAACTTAAGCTAGTTTTTTTTCTTTTTTTTTTGCTTTCTTTTTATTATCTTTTGTTTTTTTATTATTTTTTTATTATTTTTTTGCAAGTGGTAGGCGAGGGACTAATAGAATGTCCTTTTGGGTTTACATTATAAAGTCCTTTTAGGCATAGTACTTCTTAACATAATCAGAATTCACTGAGTTGGGCAGGTCGCTGCCATCCATCTCGGCTAAGATTAGAGCTCCTCCAGAGAATACGAGTTTCACCATGTATAGCCTTTTCCAATTTGGGATCCATTTTTTATGAGTATCTTTATGTATCAGGAGAATTATTTAAGTACCAAGTCACCTTATTAGAACCGACGAAGATGGACCTTCTTGTCATGGGCTCTCATCTGCGTTTTTAATATATCTGCCCATGATAGATGGTTTTGATTCTTTTTTCTTCGATGAGATTGAGTTGCTCATATCGATTTTTAACCCATTCAGCCTTTTCAAGTTACGATTCCATCAGAACTTTAAGTGAAGGGATTTCAACTTCAATTAGCAAGACAGCCTCAATGCTATAGACTAAAGAGAATGAAGTGGCACCCGTGAAAGTTCATACTGCTGTGCGATAGGCGTGTAAGGCAAATGTAACTTCTCATGCCAACCCTTGTACGTCTTAGCCATTTTTTCAATTATCTTCTTGATGTTCTTATTGGCTACTTCAATTGCTCGTTCATTTTTAGTATGGGATAGAGTTTTGATGCTGAATCTTAAACTAAGAGCAGACTACTTGCATCATCTTGTTTTTCAGGTTATGTGCATTATCTGTAATGATTTGTTCAAGAACACCATATCTACAAATGATGCCCCATTACACAAATTTGCACAAAACAGATCTAGTGACATTGGCATAAAAAGTTGGCTCTACCTATTTGGTGAAATAATCAATCGCAACCAAAATAAAACACTGCCCGTTAGAAGCCTTAATAGTAATTGGTCTAATAATGTCCATGCCCCACATGGAAAAGGGCCATAGAGCTATCATAACATGTAGAGGTGTTAATAGGACATGGATCTTGTTAGTGTAGATTTGGCATTTGTGACACTTTCGAGCATAGTCAATGCAAGAGTCAAAATAATGACCTGATTGGATGACTTATCTTGCCATTTATTGTCATTAGCATACATACCACAAATCCCTTCATGAACTTCTTCAAGTATTCTTTTGGCTTCAGGGGCATCCATACATCAGAGTAACACCTGATCCCAGTTTTTCTTGTACAAAATCTCACCATCCAAAATGAAATTCGTAGCTAATCATCTGATGGTTCGCTTATTAGTTTTGATGGTGCCTTTTAGGTGTTCTTAATCCTTGATGTATTGAAGGATATCATGATACCATGGCAAATCATCCCTCCCTTTTTCAATATTCTGGCAATGTGCCGAGGTTGAATAGATACTTATTTGGATAGGAGCAATGTTCGATTCTCAATTGACTTTAAACATGAAAGATAAAGTGGTCAAGGCATTAGCAATTTGGTTCTCTTCTCAAGGTAAATGTTGAAAGCTGATATCATTAAACTCTTTCTTGAGCTTCGATAGTAGATTCCCATAGTTGATCAGTTTTGCATCACGTATTTGCCATTCTCCTTTCAATTGGCAAATGACAAAAGCTGAATCCCTAATCACTTATAGTGTTCGAATGCCCCTTTCAATGGCTACCTGAAGTCCTATGATGTAGGCCTCATATTCAGCTATGTTATTGGTGCAGTTAAAGTTTAATTTGGCTGTGAAAGGGTAATGGTTTCCCTCAGGTGAGATAAAAATTACCCCAATTCCATGCCCCAGTGCGTTTGAAGCTCCATCAAAGTACATCCTCCATGATGATCCACACTTGACAGTGTTCTTTGCCTCGGATATGCACATTAAGTCTTCATTAGGAACTCAAAGTTTAAAGGCTGATAGTCATCTGTGGCTCGATTCACCAAAAAGTTTGCTGTTGCACTGCCTTTAATGGCTTTCTGGTTCACATTCATGATGTCCTACTCAAAAAGCATAACTTGCCATCTGGCCAATCTCCTGGACAAGGTGAGGGCTTCGCGCAAATGCTTGATGGGATCAAGCTTAGCGATTAACCATGTAGTGTGGTGTAGCATGTATTGCCTTAACTTTTGGGCCTTCCAAGCTAAAGCGCACCATAGCTTTTCTATGAATGAATAATTATTTTCATATTTTGCAAACTTCTTTGCTCGAGTAATAGACAGCCTGTTCCTTTTTTCCTGAATCATCATGTTGTCCTAATACTCAGCCCATCAACTTATCTAGGATTGATAGATACAGAATTAGTGGTCATCCAAGCACTGGTGGCATAAATACTGGAAGGTTCAAAAGGTAATGTTTGACCTTATCAAAAGCTTCTTGGCACTCTTGATTCCATTCTTTAGGATTTTTTTTTCAGCAGCCTAAAGATTGGATCGCATTTATCGTGCAACTTAGATATGAATCGAGCTATGTAATTCAGTCTTCCTAATAAACTTCTCACTTTCTTTTGAGTTTGAGGTGGTAGTATTTGAATAGCCGTAACCTTGTCAGGATCCACCTTTATTCTTTTATTGCTTATAATGAACCCTAATAATTTATCGTAGGTGATGCCAAATATGCATTTAGTAGGATTTAGCTTTAGCTGGTATTTGCATGGCCTTTTAAAGAGTTTTCACAGATTAGTAATATGTTGACTCTCTTTTGGTGATTTGGCGATCATGTCATCTATGTAGACCCCTATTTCTTTATGTATAAGTTCATGCAACAATGTTACCATAGCCCTTTGGCAAGTTGCCCTGGCATTCTTTAACCGGAAAGGTATCACTTTATAGTAGAAATTCCCTACATGGTCATGAAAGTAGTCTTTTCCATGTCTTCAGCTATAATTTTGATTTGATTATAGCTTGAAAACCTATCCATGAAAAAAAATAGTGTATTTTTGGTAGTGTTGACTACTAAGGCATCAATGTGAGGCAGAGAAAAATTATCCTTGGGGTTGGCTCAGCTCAGGTCCTTATAGTCCATACACATTCGCACTTTACTACCCTTCTTAGGAACTAGGACTATGTTGGCTACCTATTCAAGATATTTGGCTACCTTGAGAAATCCTACTTCAAATTGTTTCTTGACTTCTTCCTCAATCTTAAGGAGCATTTTTGGTTTCATCTTCTTTAACTTTTGCTGGATTGGTTTGCATTCAGGTTTGAGGGGAAGTTTATGAACCATAATATTGGTATCTAGTCCAGGCATGTGTTGATAAGACCAAGCAAACACGTCTCGATATTCCTAAAAGAGACTTATTAGTTCAGATCGAGTTGATGGCTTTATAGAGGTTTTGATTTTGACTTCTTTTGTGTCTTCTTGTATTCCAAGGTTTATGGTTTCAGTGGATTCTTCATGAGGTAATATTTGTTTTTCTTCTCGTTCAACTAGTCTTAATAGGTCTAAGGGTATGGGGTTCTCTTCAGGGTCCTCTTTAAATTCAAGCTCACCGGCACAAATAAGTTGCATGAAATCAATTCCTAAGGTTTCAATATGAATATTCAAGTCACCTTCATTGGGGTACTTGGAAATATGGAAGAGAACAATATAAGTAAAAGAGATAATGTATAAGGTTGGCAAAAATTATGAACACAAAGAATGAATGCAAAATGCTTAGTCATTTTCATTGATAATGCATAATAAAAGCTGCCCATACAAAGGATCCTACAACGCTTTTAGCCAAAAGCATGTAGGTTTAATTCATAGCATTACTTTAAAATAGACTTAAACATTACAAAAATCTTGATCTCAGTCCAAACACTTGGAACAAACCTTAGAGGGCACAGACTAGTCTTCAAAATTGTAGTTAACATCTTTGGCTCACCAATTGTATTGATGGAGATATCCTCAAATGCTTTGTCTAAAATGAGCACAACACTAGTGTAGCTAGTATTTACATCTCCTCGTGGGCAAAAACTTTTTCAAAGTGATGGAAATATCATTGGCTCATCCTCTATGTTTTGTCATGACAAATGAACCATTCTTCTTTCATGGTTCTTTTGAGGTTGCTTTCTTTTCTACTATGCACTTGGCTTGAATCTTAACCCCTTTTTGTCGATTTGGTTGACCACTTTTAAGGCTTTAGCAATTCTTTGAAGGCATTTTTGAGTCCCTTTCCAACTTGGGCACCCTTACCAACAGTCAACTTTAAACCCATGTGAGTGATCTCTAATAAGTGAGGGTGGACTATTGGCAATCCCTCTTTGATATAAGTAATGTTGATGAACTCAAAGGATTGGACAGAAGATTCAAGGATATCTTCATCAGGTTTGAGATATGGGGCATCAGTTGAGGTAGCAACAATGATATCTTCTTCCCCTCTGATACTGACAACTTTATTCTCGATGATGAATTTTAACTTTTGGTGCAAAGATGATGGTACTGCCTTAGCAGAATGAATCTATGTCAATGAATTTGAAGAATTTTATAGCTTTTTTCTCGTTTACTAGATCCTTGATAGCTATTGATTTTAAGTTTTTAGTTGTAGACTTTGGTGCTTAAGAAACAAGATTAGCATTTTCTTGCTGAGTGCTATTTTTCAATGCTGCTAGAGCATAACATTGACTGCTCCGAGTTAGGTGACTTACCTCTGAAATGTTAACACTTGCTGCTTGCTAGCTAGATTCTCCGATGATTAAGGTTTTACTTTCATAGTTTCAAGGAACTACCTTATCATCTTTATATGGAAAAAAAATTAGAAGTTGAATGATCATCTTTGACGGAGGCTAAACAAGGTTAACTTTAACTCTCGATCAATTGTCGTACAAAATCAATGGCCTTTCCATCCTGTAAAGGTGATTGCCCTCTTCTTCTTCTAGTACATTGACAGATGATATTGCATTTGTAGACTCGGTATGCGAGGTTTGCTTTTTATCATAGAATTTGATGCTACCCTCGTTCATCATCCTTTGAACCATTATTCGAAACTCTTTGCATGTTTGAAGAGTAAGGCCGCAAACAATATGAAAATCACAAAAGTTGTCTATCTTTCTCTTTGTCTTCTCGATTGCATTAGGTAGCTTAGCTTGCACCAGGAACCAGATTTATTGGCGCTTGAACTTCTTTTATGTTTTCCACAAGCTTGCAGTTTTATTCAACGATCATCTCCTTTAGGTCAACTCAACACAAGTTAGAGATGAATTGGCTTCAGTGCTAGATTTTGATTGCTTACTAACCTCCATCTTTTTTTTCCCTTTGTCTTTACAGATATTTTTCTTCTCAATTTATTCTTCATGGCTTCATCAATCCTCCCACAAAGAATGACCACGTTCGTAAAGTTCTTCAGGAAGCTTCTCATTACCTTTTCATAATAAGGGGCTTGCAATGTGCCAATGAATCTAACCATCACCTCTTTTTTTATTAGTATGGGATAAATCTGGGCAATCTCCTCCATCCATCTTGTAGCGTATTACCTAAAAGTTTTATTACATCTTTTCCTCATGCCCATAAAAGATAGACAACTAGAGATCTGACCATCGATGGGTCTCTCTTTATCAATAGTGTGAACAGATGGATTGTCATATCCATCCCACTCTTCATAGAACTTAATTTCGAATTGATCCATCATCCCTTGGACCATATTGAAGAATGATGGACAATGTTGCAAGTCATGTTCTTAACCGTAGTGGCAGCATGATGTATCGATGGCATTTCTTCTTTGACTTTTGTTATATGTTACTATTCTAATCTTCACAAAAGCCTACCAAACCTTACTCATCAGGGTTTTGACTTCTGTCACACTTCTTTTAATTAGACAGACTTTTCCTTTGATTATCGCATTCATTCTTGGCTCAATATGAGTAGGGAGTAAGTTGGCCCCTAATTTGGGTTCAAAACCTTGCTCAATCTTGATCACTTTTTTTTTAGTAAACCCTGCACCTTTTTTTTGAAAGAAGTGCAATTCTCAATGAAGTGGCTTTGCACTTTCGTGTGGTATTAACAATAACCATTTTCGTCATACCATTTGTGGTACAGTGGTGATCTTGGGTTCATGAATATTGGAGCCACTAGTTTGCTTACCAATAAGCGAGAGTAGATCTTTTTATACAAGTAAGAGAGTGATTCAAAGTGCTTCTTTTCTCAGGATACTTGTTAGTTATTCAAGCTTTCGCATTGTGCATATTGCAGGGCTGTGCATTTTGGGCCACATTTTGCATGAGATTTGGTACAAAGCTCATTACAGAAGCAAACCTGCTAGCGTGGACTGGCTGCTATGCTGATGAGTAAGGGGTAAGACCTATATTCAATGTGCTTGGAAGTACATAGGTTGTGCTGGAAGCAGACTTTGGTTAAACATAGCATGATTTTTGCCTACTATATTCACTTCTTTCTCTTTATCTTTATTTGATGTCTTTTTTACTGATCTAGATGCTTCCCCGCAAACATCTTGCCACTCTTGATGGCGTTCTTAATCCTTTCACCTGATATAACCATATCAATGAATTTTTCATGGCATTTTCTACTATCCTTTCATAGTAAGGAGCTTGTAAGATGCCAACAAACATAACTGTCATTTATTAACTTGAGTTGCCTCCTTTCTCCATCTCTAAGCATATTGTATAAAACTCTCAGAAGATTTCTTCTCCATGTTCATGAAATAAAGACAATCTAGAACCCAATTAAACACATGCTTATACTGTTCAAGGAATGCGCATGCCAAGCCTACCTATGTCTGAATTCTTATAGGATCAAACTTATGTACCATCGAAGGGCTGCCCTAGTCAGGCTATCCTAGAAGCAATGAATCAGCAGCTTCTCGTTCTTCTCGTGTCTCACCATTTTACGATAATACATGTAAAGATAGGCAGTATGGTCAGTAGTCCCATCGTATTTTTCAAAATTAGGCACTTTAAACTTAGACGGGATGACGAGGCTCAAAACTATCCCTAATGACTTTGTGTCCATGATTCTAAATTTGTTACTTCCTCCCATAGCTCAAAGATGCTTCTTTAATGAGTGATACTTGTCCAAGTCCTCATCATTTTTTGAGAACCTCTTTGTTTTCTCTTGCTCCATGTGCTCATCGAGGTCTGGGACTATAGGCCTTGACGGTGAAGAGCCCGCACCTTAAAATCCTTGAATTAAAAAAGACATTGTTGTAGGATTGTTATAAATAAATGGTTGAGATGGTAGGATAATCGTCATTAGAGGGTATTGCCCATATAATGTCCCTTTTTAAGCATTGGTGGCCTTAGTACCATCACAACGAACCCCAGGGTGAACCCTCGTGGATCTATGGATGCATAGGGCTTAAAATATTTTTTTGACTTGAAAATGACTTCTTGACCGAGACTTTTCTTTTGCGGTGTGATGAGAATGAGAATGTATGGATTCTCGATTTGTGGTACAGTGAAAGGGACCATAAAATGAATCGTTCATCTTATTAGTCTCAGATAACTATCATGAAATGGCCAATGTTTGGAGTCGCCACCGATCATTTTGGGCTAGGCATGATCGAATGCCTATTGAAACCTATGTTTTAAGTGACAAAACTCAAAAAATCGATACCGTGGTCTATGTAAGACCAAGATTCATCATTTGGGTTTGAGAGTTAGTTACGCATGATCAGGTACGAACCTCTTCATGACGCCCGAAATCGGTACCTTTCTAGCTATGTTTTATCTCGGTTTTGATTCTTTCAATCTTAACTTGTCATTATTCACATATAACCCTCTTTTAATGCATGAATCTTATAGAAATACAAATCGAGGTTTGATAAAAAAAAGATTTAATCTCATATATGCCTCAAAGAGATAGGGAATATAGAGATTTTTGATAAAAATGACCTCTGGATTTTAGTTTGAAAATGGAATGTTCCACTTAGGGCACTGAAGAGATACCCACGCGAAACATTACCTTTAATTTTATTTGGAAATGTTTTGAAAACATGAATGCAAATAATCATCACAAAGAAATCATGTTAGTAAGGCAATAAATGAAATAACATAACATGGATCATTCAATGCAATGATAAAGAAAATAGGTGGATTATTGGAATTTATCTTGCCGTTGGCATTGATTATCTAAGAATAATCGAATTGACAATTTTTTAGATGCATCTAGATTTCTTGATTAAATAAGGTTTATTTGACATATTCATAAAAGTCCAAGAAGAAGAAAAAAAGATTAATTATAGTTGAAAGATAGGGTTGGAGTATCCCCGTGAATGGCAAATAATTTTTGACAAAAGAAGATTTTTAAATCTTGACAATTTTAAGAAGCGGGGTTGGAGTATCCCCTCAAAAGGTCGGGGTTGGAGTATCCCCGTGGATGAGAAATCATTTTGACAAAGAAAGATTTTCAAATCTCGATAATTTTGAAGAGCGAGGTTGGAGTATCCCCTTGGAAGGTTAGGGTTAGAGTATCCCAAAAAGTAAATGTTTGACACTCTTTAGAGAAGTAAGTTAGAAAACATAAGTTGACAAAACTTTGTGATTTATGAAATATGTGAGCACTTTGATAACTTTTGGCAAAAGAAATTATTGTGAATGAGGATGGTAAAGATGAAAAATGTGTTTGTGCCTTGATACGAGCCTATGGGAGGTCAAAGCATGTTCTCGAGTCTGATCGGGGTGATATAGAGACGTTCGAATGTCTCGAGGCAAAATTCAAGAAAATAACTCAATTTTGCCATAATCAAAAATAGGGGACAAAGCAAAGTATGGGGTATTTCTTTTTTTTTTTATGTTTATGGGTCCAAACTCAAGTCATTAACATTTGAACGTCTATGACTGAAGGGAAAGAGTGGCATGAGCATCAAGAACTCATTTGCACAGCCCCAGAGTAATTTGGTATGATGAAACAGCTTGTTGATCATACCACTCAAGGTATTGACTCAAAAAAAAGGCACAAACATTTAGGGAATATTTGTAAGGCCATTTTCGTTTTAAAATTAGGAGATTTAAGTTTGTTTAACCAAGATTCTAGATCTGAAAACTTTAAGTTTCCCTAAGATATTTTGCTAGCTTTAAGGAAAATGCTAGGTCCATGCTAATCCTCATTGGTTGAGGTTAACATACTTGGCTTAGAGGGGTTTTGAAAATCAGTTTTTGATAGCCATCAAACATGCATTTTAACAAGGGAAAGACAACAAACATACAAGGGGAAGGCACATAACATGAATGGGGATGCTAACTTTACCAATGGTTTAGACAAAGAAAGTGTTATGCATTGTGACAAGAAAATGTTATAGATGCTTAAAATGGTAATGATTCATGCAAGTTAATGTATAAATGTGCTTGATATGTGTTAGGCTAATGATTCATACATTGATTAATCATAACAAGATGCATGGATATGGCATAAAATGCATGAGCAAGAGCTATCAAAATAATAAGGATGAAATGAGACATTTTGCACATCAAAGAGGCATTAAGGCATCTAAATCTTAAACTACCACAACCAAAAGCCCCAATAATGCATGATAATCCTAAAAGGGTGATGGAAATATGGAAAGCTCACTAAAATGATGAAGATGCTGAAAAACAGAAAATGAAAGTGATAAAGTGAGAAGTTATACCAACAAAAATTCACTTTTCAGCCAAACAGTTAGAGCAGCAGAGATGGCTTGAATTTCCTCCTTTTTTTTATTGTTAATAAGCAAGAAAAAGAGAGAAACAATGGGGTTTTGGTTTTGGTATGGATGAGGGTGATTTTCAAAACGTGTAGTGGTTGAAAGTGAGTGTTTTAGGGCTATTTTTGGGTGTTGAGTAAAGAGCTATGGGATTTGTTTTTTTTTTTTTATGTGTGAATGTGTTTTGGATGTGAAAATGAGCTAGAATCTAACCTTTTTCAGCTAAGATAGAAGTGGTCTATTTATATCAGCATTTTAGAGCCAATTTGGAGGTATTTTTGCTCATTTCTCAAAGGGGACAAAATGGTGTCAGCTTGGTGGCTATAGAGTGGCTGTAGGGAGCAACTTGCTGCCAATGTAATGGGCATAGGGTTGCTAGTTTAAATGTTGAAATGATTTTCCAGCAAATAGGGTAGCTGATGGTGATCTCAGTCAACAAACTAAGAAGTAGGGTGATCATGTGACATTGACCTCTTTTTATCTAATTTAGACTTCAAAAAAATGTTTTGATTATTTCAAAAGTCCAAATTTGTAATTTGACATGTGTTTTGATCTTTTTTTAATACAAATATATGAGTTAAAATTGAGTTTTTAATGCTTTTAGAGCAAAAATAGGGGAATTATTTGATATTATGGTTTTTTCGAAGATAGACTCAGGGTTAGGTTGTCCGAACATCTGCGACAGAAAGTAACACGGGCTTCATAAGTTCATTCCATAATCTCAGAATAGTTTAGGATGATGGAACAACCCATTGACCATGTCACAAAAGGAACATGAAACTCAAGATCAAGGATTAATACTAAAAAGGATTTCCCTTTTCTTTTAAAAAATGAACTTATTTTGCCATGAATCCATAGCTGAAATGTTGATTTGCCCCTAAGATTGGGAGATCAATTTGATGAAAACCTTAAGTCCATGCTACTCTTCATCTATTAAAGGTGACATGAACTTAACTTGGGGAAGTTTCTAAAAATCAGTTTGTAAGAAACAAGCAAGCATTTTAATAGAGATATCACAAACAAAGTATAGCACATACAAAGATAACATAGATTAAACTTGCAAACAAGCAAAGATGACATTTTGACATGGAAATAGGTGACATAGATGCAAGAAGATGACAAATAGGGTTCATAGAGATGATATAAACATGTTTATGCAAAGGAGTGGATGTTAGAGTTGTTAAGATAGCATTTTTATTTCGTGAGCCTCCTTAAAACACAAGAAAAATATTTGAACATACTAAGACACATTAAGGTGACCATTTAAATATGAAATGGTCATTAAATATGGAAGAAACACGGCAAAAGGTGCATGAAAAGAGGTTGTATGATGATGAAAATAAAGCTTGGTGAGTTTATATATCTAACAACATCAAGGTGTTAAGAGGGTCATCAAGATCCTAGGACTACCACAACCAGGGCAACAAAAATGCATGGGAGTATTAGGAAGGTCATGGCAACATGAAGGGTTCACTAAAATGAAATGGATGATCAAAACAAAAAATGTCTAGAACAAGGTAAAAAAATATATACCAACAAAAGCTTGAACTTTCCTCCTTTTTAAAGCAGTAACTTTAAGCTCAATCCCTTTCCTCTTTTTGCTATTGTTTACCAAGAAAAGGGTGAAAAAAAGGAGCTTTCTGGTAATATGGTTGCTGATAAGGTGTTTTGAGGATGAAATTATGTGAAAGGTTGAGTTTTTGAAGGGGTTCTGGTGGCAGTTTAAGGGAGCTACGGAAATAAAGATTATTTGAAGGTGGAAAGTAATGGAACTATGATTTTGATGAACTTTTATAGTTGGAGTTGCTGGAAGATTTATGGGAATAGATGCTATCACAACGTACCCCGAGGGTTGATCCTCGCGGATCTATGAGTGTATATGACTTAAAATATTTTCCTGACTTGGAAATGTCTTTTTGATCGAGACTTTTCTTTTACGATGTGATGAGAATGAGAAAGTATGGATTCTCGACTTGTGATATAGTGAGGGAGGACCATAAGACGAATCGCTCATCTTAGTGGTCTTGGATGACCATCACGAAATGGCCAACACTTGGAGTCACTACCGATCATTTCGGGCTGGGCATGATTGGATGCCTATTGAAACCTGTGTTTTGAGCTTGGTCTATGTAATTCAAAGATTCGTCGTTTGGCTTCAAAGTTGGTTACGCACGATGAGGTACGAACCTCTTCGCGATGCCCAAAATCAGCATCGTAGTAGCTATGTCTTTCTCGGTTTCAATTCTTTCGATCTTTACTTGTCATTATTTCAATATAACCCCTTTTAATGCATGAATCTTATAGAAATAATCTAGGTTTTGATGAAAAAGATATAATCTCATATACGCCCCAGAGAGATGGGGAATATAAAGATTTTCGA
Source organism: Adansonia rubrostipa (assembly GCA_038381775.1). Lineage (NCBI taxonomy): Eukaryota > Viridiplantae > Streptophyta > Magnoliopsida > Malvales > Malvaceae > Adansonia > Adansonia rubrostipa. The sequence goes on from JBBYHM010027518.1 coordinate 51,456, forward strand.
TAAAAGTGACCTCTAGATTTTACTTTGAAAATGGAATGTTCCACTTCAGGCACTGGAGAGATACCCACGCGAAACATTACCCTTAATTTTATTTGGAAACGTATTGAAAACGTGAATGCAAATAATCATCACAAAGAAATCATGTTAGTAAGGCAATAAATGAAGTAACATAACATGGATCATTCAATGCAATGATAAAGAAAATGGGTGGACTATTGGAATTTATGTCACAATTGGCATCGATTATCCAGGAATAACCGAATCGACAAATTTTGAGACGATCTGGGTTCCTTGATTAAATGAGGTTTGTTTAACATATTCATGGAAATCTGAGAAGAAGAAAAATTTAATAATAGTTGAAAAAAGGGTTGGAGTATACCTTCAAAAAGATGAGGTTAGAGTATCCCCGTGGTTAACAAATAATTTTGATGAAATGAGGTTTCTTTTAATCTTGAAAATTTTGAAAAGTAGGGTTGGAGTATTCCCTCAAAAAGTTGGGGTTGGGGTATCCCCGTGGATGACAAATCATTTTGATGAAGGAAAGTTTTTTAATCTTGTCAATTTTGAAGAGCGGGGTTGGGGTATCCCCTAGGAAGGTCGAGGTTAGAGTATTCCCATGGATGACAAATCATTTTGACAAAGGAAGGTTTTTTTTTTCAATCTCGACAATTTTGAAAAAAAATGGGGTTGGAGTATCCCCCCGAAAGGTCGAGGCTGGAAAACCTAAGTTGACAAAACTTTGTGATTTAGGAAATGTGTGAGTATTTGATGATTTTTTGCAAAAAGATTTATTGTGAATGAGGATGGTAAAGATGTAAAATGTGTTTTTGCCTTGATACGAGCCTAGGGGAGGTTAAAGCATATTTTTAAGTGTAATCAGGTTGACATAGAGACATTCGAATGTCTTGAGATGAAATTTGGGAAAACAACTCAATTTTTAATCAAAACCGAAAAATAAGGGACAACATCGCACTATTCGGCTTCCCAAATTTATTTTATATTGGTTTGAAGGCTTTAGAGGGTGGATGAGATACCGTTAGAAAGGTAACTCGACGAGGACCAATCTAAAAATGTTCCCGATATCCCAAAAAGTCACTTTCTAGGAAAATAATTTTTTAATTTCGGATTGATCATGCTGCTGGCAGAGCATATGAGGGACAATATGTGTCAAAATTTGAAAAATTACCTAGGACTCATTTGGCATCAAAAAATTACAAGTGATACCTTTCTGAAAAGGGAATTTCATGAATATTTTAAGAAAAATATTTTAAAAATTAGGAAAAATCATTTAATGGGTCTGAAATGCCCAACCATAATACATGTCCGGATTCCATAGATTCTGGACAGTTTAGATTTGAAAAATCATAACTTTCTCATCCGGACTGATCCGGGGATGAACAAGACCTTGTTTTAAAGGTACTTTGACACACTTTCTGAGAAAAATATCATAAAATTCACTGAAAATCATTTAGGATTTTAAAATGACTTTTCAATTTGTAATAGCCATGCTGCCAGCAAGGGACAAGGCAAAGCAGGGGATATTTCTCATTTTTTTATGTCTACGGGTCCAAACTCGAGTCATTGACATTCGAACGTCTATGACTGAAGGGAAAAAAGTGGCATGAGCATCACGAACTCATTTGCACAGCCCTAGAGTAGTTTGGGACGATGAAACAGCCCATTGATCATATCACTTACGATTTAGACTCAAATAAGACACAAACATTTAGGGAATACTTATGAGGCCATTTTTGTTCCAAAATTAGAAGATTTGAGCTTGTTTAACCAAGATTCCAGATCTAGAAAACTTAATTTTCCCTAAGATACTTTGCTAACTTTAAGAAAAATGCTAAGTCCATGCTAATCCTCATTGGTTGAGGTTAACATGCTTGACTTAGGGGGTTTCAAAAATCAATTTTTGACAGCCATCAAACATGCATTTTGACAAGGAGAAGACAACAAACGTACAAGGGGATGGCACATAACATGA